>PVIY010032229.1:0-29170 GCA_004026745.1 Myrmecophaga tridactyla
AGTGGGCTGTAAATTGCTAAAGGACAATTATACACCATTGCAGTGAAGAAAAAACACTCTATAATCCAAAAAGGTAACAAAAAGAAACAAGAGTGTTACACAACTAAGAAGTAAAATGGCTTTATTCTCTGCCAGGAGATTAACTAGCATTTTGGTAGTGAGAAAAGAAAAGCAGGCATCCAAAATTGACAACACAGCCAGCAAATAGAATACGGGATTGTGAAGCAAGAAATCCCCAGTGACCAGTAGAATCAGTCTCAAATTTCCTACCAGAATAAAAAGATAAATTGTTGAAAAATAAAAAATAGGATACTTGCAAAATCATCAAAATCATCCATGAAGCCCATAAATATAAACATAATGACTTCAATCATAATCTTCAATGATATCCTACATATCCAAATCAGATGACAACTGTAAAATGTCATTATATTTTTAAAGATCCTCAAGGCAATATACTGTAAAATATTATGTTATATAAATTTCACAAACACAAATGAATATTGAGATTAAAACATCAAAATGTTATTGTGGAAAGCACAAATCCAAGTACTACCCTATGTTTGCTACAGTATGCATAAAATCCCTTTCTTTAATGGTTGTAAATATATATGTTAGTGATCACATTCACTTCCTAAAATTGTATTCAATTTAAAGAAGGAGCAGGCATGACAATCATATTATTTTAAAATGTTTTCAGATGATTACAAATTTGGATAAGTTAGACTCGTGTCAAATTGTCTAACACAGCAGCCCTTTTTAGCCAATGATTTTGTACTATTTCCTGACAGTTATGTTTTTCTGTTAATCTTTTAGATACAGTGGTATACAGGGCAGCAGAAAGTATTCTGGAGGGAGAAAAAGGCAGTGAAATGCCTTTTAAAAATCAGTTTTCTTTCTTGAAATACCTATCAATAAATTTATTAATTTGGGCTCTTTGCAGCATGTTTTATCATTACTAATGTTTTTTCACATTGTGACTTAATGGTAGCATAAGTTTCTCTATTCATATGCTCATTATCTCTCTGATGTCCTTTTGTATGTTTTTGTGACATTTTTCTGTCAGTAAGAAATCATGGTCATTTCATTAATATACTATCATTGTTTATGTAGTCTTTAAAATAACTATGAAATAAATATAACTCAATGAGCGTTAAAAAATCATTTTAAAAGCTATTGCTGAAATACTTAAATAATGATATCTTCCACAAGTACTATTTGATTTCTAATATCCTTTTTTATACCATCAGATTTGTTTCTGACATAGTAGAAGGGGAAGAAAGAAAAATCTACTATTAGGGTTCTCAAGGGGTCAGAAATGGCAGATCTCTATCTATCTGCTCCTGTATCATTATCTGTAAATAAAGATTGATAGCTAATGTAAATATGAAATTTTTTAAATTAGAATTGGTTCATGTGACTATAATGATGATTAAGTCCAAATTTTGTAGGGCAGGGGACAGGCCAATAACTCCAATGAAGATTTATAATGAATTTCCAATGAGACCAAACAACTGGGTAGCATAACGTTGCCATCCAATCAGTGTTATCCAATCAGATTCTAATGAGTCTTAGTCAGATAAACCTGTAATGGTCTGCCTTTAGGAATCAGTCACCAAACCTCCATTCTGCCTGAGTAACAGTCTCTGGGCCTCTGTTCTGCCCTGAGGAACATGCCATCCAACTTCTACCTGAAGTGATTCCTGCTATGCCTATTCAACCTGTAACCACCTTCTCTGAAGTAATAGCCCTTGCTCCTTTGTTTTAAAAGAGTAATCCTATCTCACAAGATGAAATTGAAGTGGAATGTCCTCAGGTGGCTGGTTTGCAAGACTGTTGTCATTGATAGCATCTACAACTCTTTGCACGTACAATCAACAGTAAAGTTTTCCCACTACAATGTGGGGTGTGTCTCCATCCAATTAGTTTGATGTTTAAAAGCCAAAACTGAAGATTTCTAAAGTCATAAAGAAGAATTTCTGCTTCTACATCAGCTAGCTAGATTTCATTGGGAAATTCAACTTCACCTTCATTTGTGTTTCCAACCCACAACTGATTGTACATACTTCAGACTAGGCAATCCCCACAGATACAATATGAGTCAATGTGTATAACAGATTCTTAAATGCATATCATGTCAGATCTTTCAAAAATCCTTACTTTGCCAGTCTTTCATTATGAATACCACACTATGGATTTGCTTAAATTACAGCAATTTATTGGTTCATGGTTTTAAAGTCTAGGTATCCAAAACCGATGTCAAAAAGATGTGCTTTCTCCCTGAAGTCTGTAGATCTCAAACACCACCTGCTGAAATCCTTGGAGCTCCTGGGCTTGTATTTCTGCTTTCTAAAGCATAGAGTTCTCTCGCTCTGTCCTTCTGTCTGCTCTAGTTGTTCCTACTGACTTCTGGCTTTTTTCTGTGTGGCCCCAGTAATATTAAGAGCCACCCTTCTTCATTTAGGCCACCTTGCTGCTACAGAAATGTAGCCTCAGGTCCCCCAGTGTCAACAGCCTTGCACAGGAGCCCAAGGAATACCTCAGGAAGACATGGACAAAAGGCTTATTTAGGATACTTACATATTTAGGAAAGCTTACATACTGGAGATGCAGTCCAGAGTGGCAGTTGAATCCCAAACAGACCTCTGTAGTACACAACAGGTTACATGGTGCTTACATAGGAGAACAACAAAAGCAAAAAGCCAAACCATGCAAGAATACAAGACTTATTTATCACTCTCAGGAATGTGTATGAGTTCATTTGGTGCAAACTTCCAGGGGCTTTGTACAAAACAACCCCATCCCTCACATTCACAGGGCAGGGCTTTGATTAGCATCATCTGCCCTGTGTACCAGGTGCATTCTGATAAAATAAATACTCCTTTCTTTCTTGATGATTGGCCAGGGCCTTGGAACACTGTCTGTTTCAGTTAACAAGGACTGGGAGAAAATAATGGATGCGCATGAGAAACTATTTGTTTTATACTCCACCCTAGAAATCTTGCTAACCCTTACAAATGGACAAAGCATGACCCTATGGGTAGGTCTTCTGGCAGAAGAAGTAGGATTTTAAATGATCGCATTGTTTCTGATAATTGGACAGTGGAAGTGGTGACTCAGGCAGCACTGTTGTTATTTATAATTGGTCCATCAGGAAATGCATGGCACTGATTGCAAGCTGTTATGATACTTGAATATTTCAACATCTGTCCCATCTCCTTTGAGAAAAACCATAGGGCCTTTTGTATTTTGTGACCCACCATACAGTGTAACCATGCAGCAATATTGTTCACCAGCACTCCCTCCAGTGTTCCAAAACTAACTAGTTGATTTGCTTGCTCATTTCCCAGTGGAGTTTGAGCTATATACACAGGTACATGAAAAGCAAACACTTCCATTCCTCTTAAACAGGCTACAATTTGTTTCTACATTTCCTGTCCCCATAAGCGTTGATTTAGATCCCTCCAATGTTGACGCTCCCATTGAGGCAACCACATATTCAGGCCCAGGTATATGGTCCAGCTGTCAGTGCAGATGGTTACTGGAATGGCTTCATGCATCAGCACTAGTGAAGTGTCTCATGGATCAGCCCACTGATGGCTTTGCAACATACAATCTTCTATCCAGATGGTGTCAGTATTGGGCTGCACTGCATGAGCCCCAGTCCATGAATTGCCCACAGGCCTAGTGGGGTACCAGGCACCATCCAGGATAAGCCCTATTCCTTCCTTTCTATTCTCAGCAAAGACCATGTGTCTGGCTACAATGTTATCAATGGAGTACAGATTAAGGATGTTGTACTTCTTGGGTTTCAAGGTGGCATTTAGTTCAGCATGCAGAGGACAACTGGCTATAGTCCCTCACTGTTGTAAATACACCTACCATCTTTGCTTAGTTTGACCTCCGACACACTGTCTTCTTAAATATGACTCTGGTTCAACAGCAATGGGAGTAGAGTATGGACTACTACTGGAAGAGCCTTTGTAAGTTTCTTTTTCAGGGCATTGTATGTGCCAGAGTTGGCATTCTAGAAGCCTATAACTGTTTTCTGCTTCTTTCCATAGTTGAGACCAATATCATAGGTACCTGTGTATTTCTTTCCCTCTGCTAAAGGCCTCATCCATAACCCTCTGGGTAGAAGGTAATGCTCAATTCACATCACTGTCCCAGCATTAAAATTCAAAGCTTGTATTTGTTTACAACTATCTTACTGCTATCTATCTTACTGTTGAATGGCTTCCACATCTGACATTCTCCAATTCCACATAGACCCCTTCTTCATTAAGTGGCATAGGAGCCTTAGTTCTTGGGCTAGGTGGGGTATAAAATGCTACCCAAATACCAACAATCCTACAAAACCATGCTTTGGTGTTTAAGGTCACTGGAAATGCTGGATCTTATCAATAACTGCTTTTGGGTAATCCAAGTCTTACCAGACCATATAACACTCAAGTATTTGGCTGACTATCCTGGCCTTTGTCTGCTCTCATTTAGAACCCATCCTCTGTTTTTGCTATGAGCCACTAGAGCAGGTAGCAGCCACCTCCAATTCCTGGAATGAGTCAGAGGTTAGCACAACATTGCCAATGTAATGGAACATAGCAACCCCTTCTGGGCATACCCATTTAGACAAATATGCAGTGACCGATCTGTGACAAATTGTGGCCCTATTGGGATATTCTTGTGAGAACATTTTAAAGGTTCATTAGTTCCCTCCCCATGTGAAAGCAAACTGGTCTTCACATCTGGGACTACGGTTACACTAAAGAATACAATGGCCAGGTCCAAAACAAAGTGGTGGGTGCCCAGAGCCTCTCCTGTTTGTTCCATCAATTGGGCAATATGTGGTATAGCAGCATATAGAAGCGGCACAATTTTATTTATTTCCTAATAATCTGCTATAATCCTCCATGAACTCCCTGCTTTCTTACAGGCCAGACTGGGCTATTAAAAGGACTTTTGGCCAGCTGGATAAGGTTTACATGATAGGGTTCTTTGGTGATTTCACCTATTTTGTCTTATGTGCCCTTAGGCAGGTGGTATGGCTTTGTGACTACCATATGATGGGGAACTGGAAGTTTAATGGACTCCCACTTAGCTCAACCTCATATAATTAATTTAATTAGTTGTGCCCAATGGCAAAATTTACCTGCTGATGCTGACAAAGCTAATCCAGATAAGATACCCATTTCCAAAATGTATTCAGGTATAGAGGTTATGTATAGTTCATAGTTTTAGAGAAGCAAACCAACAATTTGCATTATAAGAGAGACCTGCCAAACCTTCACTGTGCCACCTCTTTATAAATCAATAGCCAGCACGGATCCTGGAAAGAAATTTACATTACCATACATCAGGAAGCATTTTGCTCCCACATTCACCTAGAGTTAAATCCTTCTCTCTATTGTCAGGAGTCCAATGGATAGTGAGTTCACCATGAGACCTAGGTCTCCTGAAATATACCTGACCCCTAGTTGATTTCAAAAGCTTTTAAATTTTTTTTTAATTTTCTTTTTAAATTTTTAAAAATTTTCTTGTAACTTATTATATCATTTATATGGTTGTCTTTTTTTTTTGCTCTGTTATGCTTAATTTTCAGGATATTATTTTGCTCCATTAATCCTTTTGCATTTTAAATACCATGATATACAGTTTAATTGCAAGTTTTAAATTCTTCCTTGTTTCAATGTGATATGTATTGTGACTGTTATCAATCAAAGGCTCTGAATTTTTCTGCCCTACATGCTCAATAACCAACTCCTGAGACACCAGGGTTTCAAAGAAAGAAAGAATTTATTATTACTCTTACACATACTAGGAGAGCAGATGGCCTAAGGCCCAAAACTGTCTTCCTGAAATGCAGGATTTGGGGTAGTTTTATTAGAGAAAAAGTAGGCAGGGTTTAGGATAATGAGCAGCGTGGCTCCAGAAGATGTATTTAGAGGGGGGTTTTGATTATTGAGCATGTGTAGATTGATTACATACTTAGTCACAGAACACGTGTAGAAAAATGGTGGAATGAGGTATAGGTGACTTGTAGGCATGTCAGGTGGGCCCATTTAGGCTAAATCCAGTCTCAGTTACCAAGATAAGTTGGGAATTGGGGTGAGATAGTTTCAGGCAGACCCTAAATTATGGCCTTCATTAACAGCCATCAGGGGCTATCTTAGTGATTGCAAGACTATAGTTGAAGAACTGGATAACTAGGTAGAGATGAAGGTTACTCACAAGGTTTTTACACTCAACAGGGGCAGAAGATAAGGGCTATATGAACATTATCAGAGATCAAGGCAGTTGGATTATAATTCAGAGATTTTAGGTATTTTCCTGCCTACTCCAACATACCAGAAGAAAAGGAATATTTAGATCAAAATAATCCCTTAAATCCTAATTTCTTGGTAACACAATTTTCAGAAGGAGATTCAAACATAGGTTTGGAATGAGACAACATTATTCTTCCAGTTTCATGCTCAATGAGTCACTATCAATTTTCTAGGATGGACAAAAGATAATTTCCTGTGTAGATCTTCTTTAACACTAGGAGCTGTGCCTACTCAAAGTAAGATAATCCACTTTGAAGAAACAGTAAGGAAGTACTGTGTATACATAAATGTCATGGAAAGCTTAGTGGGAAAGAAATCTCCAGCTATCTAGTACTTTATATTTTGATATAATGAATGGTGAAATTAACAAACTGACCTAACCTGTCATGACTGATTGAACGTCACCCACCTTGGTGAACTGGAGAACCCCACCTGCCTATTCCTAAAAGTCTCCAAAGCATATCAAATATTTAACCACAGATGTTTAACCATAAAAGACATTTTTTTAAATTGTTGGTTTCAATAGACTCTGCTCTATAAATATGCCACTCTCCTTCCCTTTAGCATGACTCTTGGTTCAGTCAGCTTGACTGCTCTTTAGGCCGTCCCTCTCAAGCTGTCTAATAAAGCTTGCCTTGATCTATTGAGCTCTGTCCATTCCTTCTTTTCGTGCATTCTCCTCTTGTACTCTCCTTCACTTTCTTTTCATATTGGTGCCAAAACCCAGGAGAAAGCTAAGGCAGGGATCCCCATCACTGGTTCTTACCTCCTCCATTTGAATCCTTCCCCTTTAAACCCTCCCTTTCTTTGCTTT
Organism: Myrmecophaga tridactyla; assembly: GCA_004026745.1. Classification (NCBI taxonomy): domain Eukaryota; kingdom Metazoa; phylum Chordata; class Mammalia; order Pilosa; family Myrmecophagidae; genus Myrmecophaga; species Myrmecophaga tridactyla. Next base: position 7,138 of record PVIY010032229.1, read on the forward strand.
CATTTTCACGTCTGGCTCCACAGGACTCGAGTGACCCTCTGTGCTCACTATAGGCTAAAAGCTTGCTGGAAAGTGATTCCAAACAACCCTTTCTTAGGAAAGCATGACTTTTGTGGCCTCATTGCCATGTGAGCAGTGCAAGGACCCCAGTGGTTCTTTATTGGCCCTCTCAGAAAACCCCAAGCCTGAGCAATCTTTAGCCCTCTGCTCTCTTATTAAAACCTCTGGATCAGGGGATCCTTGCAATTTCAGCCACTGTATCCATTACCTGCTGATTAAAATCACCCTCAGACATCACTGGAAGGTGTCTCCCTGCTTCATTCTGTCCCCACAGAGGCATCCTGTGGGCTCTGCTTTCTCTATTTCTCTTTTACTCTTCTGCAGCAGACACTGGGGTTCCCTTCAGTTGGCCAGAGTATGGCGTGCCTTCCCTGCCCAATGAGAATTCCATTCCAACCCCTCATCAGATAGGGGACACCGTGCCTGGTGTTGAAGGCCCCAGCCCTTTGACCTCTCAGAATTAGCCTTCCTCCTTGCTATGTCTCCCTCAAAATGGAGACATGGACCTCTGTCCTGCAGATTCTCCTCTAGCCTCTCTCATGAAAACTCTATAAACGTTAGGCCTAAAAACATAGTGGCCTGATTTAAAGGCCAGCAAACTCCTCCAACTCTCCACCCAGATCTGGACACAATACAATTTAGACAACCAACATCACTGGCCAGAATTTGGGCCATTGGCCCTGTCCTTCTAAATGAATAGACTCCTTCCTCAATCAAAATGGCAAGTGGTCTGAGATACCGTATCTCCAGGCCTTTTTCTATCTCTGCTCCAGATCTTTCCTTTGTAAATGATGCCCTCCTCTCCAACTACTCCTGGCTGATACTCCTGCTGCCACACTGGGAGAAAACTCCCCCACCCCACCTTTAGCAACCCAGACCATGCTGATGACCCCACTCCATACTGACCACCTCTCCAAAACTCTAACCTTCCCCCTTCAATTCCCCCATTGGATACCCCATTGAACCCTCAGCTTCCACACCCCAGGCAGCCTTGCCCACCCCTCCTGACACATGCTCCAAAGCTACTTCAGGCCAAAACTGACCTCACCACATGTTTCCCCTCTGAGAGGTGGCAGGAGTGCAAGGGCTAGTTTGGGTTCATGTCCCTTTCTCAATGGCAGATATGCCCCAAAGTCGAGGGAAAATAAGCTCCTTCTCTGACAATCCTACCAAATATCACAAAGAGTTTTTCCACCTTACTCAGGCTTACCTCCTTACATGGTCAGATCTTTATGACATCCTCACGTCCACCTTAACCCTGGACAAATGGAGCCACATTTGGCAATCTGCCCAGGAACATGCAGACCACCTTCATGGTAAACATAGAAATCTTAGCCCAGTTTCAGATCTGGCACTCCCCAATAATGAGCTGGATTGGACATACCAAACCAGGGACCCCAGAATTCAGAACAGGGAACTCATTATAGCCCGTTACTCGAAGGGAAGATCAAGTACACCCATACCCAGGTAAATTAAGAAAAAAATCTGGGAAACTACACAAAAGCCCGAGAAGACTCCACCCTCTTTAAAGCCAGACTAACTGAAACTGCAACAAAATAAACTAATCTGGACCTCAATACACCAGATGGCACCATCTTCTTACATGTACAATTTATCAGCTAATCTGCCCCCCAACATCTGAAGAAAGCTTTGGAGGCTTGAACAAGAGCCACATATGTCACAACAGGAACTCCTCAATGTAGCCTTCCAGGTATTTAACTGGGATGAGGAGGTAAGGAGGGAAAGAGAGAAAAACCTCAAGACCAAACACCAGTTCTTAGCCATGGGCCTACAGGGTCTTCAACATGGTCCCACACCCCAGTCTCCCATCTCCACAGGACAAAAACTGCAGACCCACCTGGGGCCCGTTACTGCTATGACACCCAGGGGAACTGGGCAAAAGCTTGCTCAAACCCTAAACCTCCCTCCAAACCATGCTCTAGTTGCAGACAATGGGGGCATTGGAAAGTGGAGTGACCTCAGGGGTGGACACCCCACCCCTCAGGTCTCCCACTTAGAGAACAAAAATCCCATTTCCACAGTTACTGGAATGAAGGAGCCTGGACTCCACTGCGCTTGCCTCTGAGTGTGACAATTCCAGGGAGCCCAAGGTAGTAAGGATGGTGGCTGGCCATATCATTTCCTTCATGGTCAACACTGGGACATCTCTCTCTCTCTCTCCCAAACACAAGTTAGGGGCCCACAATAAAAGGATCCCAGCCCATAGAAGGAGTATCAGGACTTATTACCAAACCCCACAAAACCCCTTCACTCCTCTGCTCCCTTGGGGAACTCATATTCACTCACTCTTTCATTATCATCCCTTCCTGTCCAGTCCCCCTTTTAGGAAGAGATATCCTCCATAAGTTTGATCTTCCCTCCACATCCCACTCGTATATGAAACTGCCATCTTTTTACTCCAAACAGCAGAACCAGAACAGCAATCCTGGACCAACTCCCCACTCCCCAGACCTCAACACTCCTTGAGCCCCCCAACCCATATGACCCACACATCAACTCTGCCATTCAGGACACAGACCATTCTCAAATTTCTTCTCATCATAAGCTCCAAAACATCAATTCCTTCATCACGGTGCCATAATACCCTCTCTCTCCTCTTACCCTTCAAAGCCTCCAGCATCTAATCTCCTGCCTTCTCATGTCTCACCTGCTGACCCCCGTCCATTCCCCCCACAATGCACCCTTTCTGGGAATAACCTCCACAATGCCTATCTGAGGCCCTGTCCAAACCTATATATTCCTCGCCTATCAGAATCCGCTGTGTGTGTCCTGTTCCTTTTTCCTGGAATCAACCCCAGCAGTATATCTACCTATCTCCAAGTGTATTATGACCCTATACCTTTCTGCCCCCACATCCTGAGTCCAATTCCCATTACAGATTAAAAGAATTTCTGGAAACCCATACCGCTGGATCATGTCCTCCCCCTGCCTCCACAATTGTCAATGAAATTAACAAACCCAGGAGCTATTACTGCCAGGGCAGAGGACACTGTCCCAATATGCCAGGCTTAAAGACCACTACTAGCCAAATACAAATTCCCACTCCCACCCCAGATTCCCCCAGACTTGCAGGAGACTCCTGACTTGTGAAAACCTTTGGTACTTTGTCAATCTTGACACCTTAATGTTCCAACAAGAAACCCCTTCTCCAAACATTATGGCCCCAACACAATTTCAACCCCTTGCAGCCATGGCCCTTGGACACTCCATCTCCTTCTGGCACACCAGGGAAAACACAAAACACCAAGGAGCAGGTAAATTCTTCCAACTTTCCAAATTAAGTTGTTCCCAGCCTATACATCTGGACTCTTCTGTGTGTGTGGTTCAAATGCCTTTCTGTGTCTTCCTACCAACTGGACAGGAACCTACACCCTAGACTTTCTATCACCCCAAATAAACCTAATTCCCCCCAACACCCCTATTCACACAAACCTGGTCCAAAGCATCCACCCCAAAATCAAAAGAACCATACAGTTAATCCCCCTACTAGCCAGGCCTTGAGTCTTCTCTGGGGTAAGTATGGAAACAGCAGAACTAGGTGTGTCATTACACAGCTTTACCAATTGGTCACAACTGGCTTCAAGCCTCCTATCTTAAAACATTTTATAGCTCTACAGAAATAAGCAGATTCCCGAGCTGCAGTAGTCTTACAAAACAGGCATGGGCTCAACCTCTTAACAGTTGCACATCGAGGCAGCTGTGCATTACTTCAAGAACAGTGCTGTTTTTACACTAATCAATCCCCTTCATCTGAGACAGAGCCCAATGCCTTAGAGACCTAGCTACTAAAATCAAGGATCAAGCCTTGCCTAGCTCCTTTTGGGCCCCAGGTAATCTCCCTTCTTGGTTCATACCCTTATAACTCCCCTCACATGTCTTATATTTATTTATATTAATTTTCTTTTCTTTCCCGCTTTGTAAATCTCCTACAAATGTTTTTTTCTGGATGAGTCACTGCCATCTCCTGAGCCACACTCAAGATCAGATGAAAGCAAAGCTTGTAGTTCTAAGGCTGTAAAAATGTCCAGTTTAAGGTAAGGCTATGAAAATGTCCAAATAAAGAAGAGGTTACCTTCACTCAAAAAAGACTGATGAAGTTCAGGGTTTCTCTCTCAGCTGGAAAAGCACATGGAAAAGACTGGTAGCTTTCTCTCCTCACTTCTTGTTTTATGAAGCTCCCCAAGTGGTGCTCTCCTTCTTCACCCCCAAAGGCTTCAGGTTGCATGGGGTCTTTTCATTTTGGTGGCTCTTGTGGCTCTCAAACTGTCTCAAAAATGGTTCCCTCTTAAAGGTGTTCAGTAAGTAAACCCACCTTGAATAGGTGAAGTCACAACCCCATGGAAAGCATCTAAACAAAAGTTACCACCCACATTTGTGTGGGTCACATCTCCATGGAAACAGTAAAAAAATACCATGCAGGAACATTGAATTAGGATTAAAGGACATAGATTTCTGGAGCACACAACAGACTCAAACTAGCACACCTGACAATCTCACTGCTAGGTATACACTTAAAATAATTGAAAGCTGGGACTGAAGCAGATATTTGCACACTGGTGTTCATAGAGACATTATATATATTCACTAAGAGATGGAATTAATCTAAATGTCCATTAAGTGATGAATGAATAAATAGATGTGATAGATGGAATGGAATATTACTGGGTTGTGAAAACAGAAGTGAAGTCCTAATGCATGCGACAACATGATGGGATTTGAGGACAGTAGGCTGAGTGAAATAAACCTGAAACAAAAGGCCAAATATCATGTCATCTCATTAATATGAACTAATTACAATATGGAAACTTAGAGAGTTGTTATCTAGATACAGGTTACTAGAGATTGTGTGGGGGTAAGTTATCGGAAGTTAGGATTTAAACATAGAGGATTTTTATAAGAAATGTTGGAAAGGTTTTGTTAATGGTTGGTGATGTTTAACATTGTGAACAAAATTAGCAGCTTATTAATGATATTTCTGAATGTCATTAAAAGTAGAAATAGACTGAAAATATGGTAATAGGGTAAAAAGTTTTAAAAATTTATGAAACTACGTTATACAAATATTGAACCCTAAGTGAAAATATAGTACTTTTCACAAAACGTGCTAACAATTGAAATCAATTTTCCACAAGTAGTTGTTGATAGGTGGTATATATTCAAGTATTTGCTAGTAGGTGGTGTATTAGAATCTTGTCTTTGATATTTTATATCTGATTGTTCTGTAAACACAGGATTTCTCTAATAAAAATAAAAAACCTCCTGTAAAGAAAAGGAATCTTCATTCTTGGGAATTCAGACATGGTTTCTATTGTGTCTTTCATTCTCCTAAGTTCTGTTAATTTTTTTGCAGGTTTTCAAGTTCTTTATGGTTGCCCTGTGTCTTCTATATATCCTTCATCTACTTTGCCATGTTTTCATTAACCCTTTAAATTAATTTAGAAGATTTGTTTGAACATCCTTAATTAGTTGTTTCAACTGCTGTGTTTCACTTAAAATTTTAGTGTTTCCTTTGACTCCATCTTACCTTTGAGCTTCATAATGTGAATTTCGATTTTTGCTACTGTGTAGACATTTCATTCTATTGATTAGTTTATTTTGGAAATTGATTTCTCTCTCCTGCCTAGGGTTTCTTCTTTGTTGTTGAATGGCTTTGTGTTCTGACTCTTCTTTGACACATGGTTCAACTTATTTTAGAACTTTAACATGGGTTGTGTTTAACTGCCAATTTTTTTCAGCTCCTATTTATATGATTCTTGCCTGGCATTTACGGAATGATTTTTGAGTTTGTCCAATTTCTGCGTTGTTTCACACCCAGGAATGTGCTTTCCCTTCCCTCTTCCTCCTCAGGGAATATTGACCTGCTGTGTTTGTTTCCTTTTTTTTTTGCCTCTCTATATTTCAACACTTCTTTTATTACCTCTAGCAACTTATATCTGGAGGGTTGGTTTTGGGAGGAAGATACCTCTAGAGCAGATCTACACCAGTCAGTTCTTTCTCCAGAGAATATGGGTCCTAGACTCACAAAGTGAGTTGAAATCAAGAGCCTAGTTCCTGGAGAAGAGATACAGCAGGGTGCCAGTCTTACCTGTGAAGCCTCCTGATTCTGTGATTTTCCTTTCCTGACCAGTAGATGACACTCTTCAGATTGCTGTGCCCCACATGCCTAAGGCTGTTCTGGGCCTTTAGTTTTCAGCTGATCCCACCCCTGAAGTGGGAGTACAAGAGTGCAAGCCCAAATTCATCTTTTGTTGCATTAGGTACCTCTTGTTTCATAGTACAATTCAGATCTCAGTTATTAGTTGCCCCAACCCATTCCAGGTGAGTCTTAATCTTTTACTGAAGCCTTTTATGAGATGGAAAGGCAGAAACACCAAGAGAATTTAGAAAGAAAAACCCAGGAAGCCACTGGGTCAAGCTGAAAGCAATAGCACCCAGGAGTGAAGGAACAGCAGAGTCTGGTCATCATGGAACTTCCCAGGTGACAGAGGAAACTCAAATGCCAACAGCTGTTCTTCAAAAATTAAATCTTCCTCTTAGTGCCTTAATTTAGACATTTCCACGAACGTAGAACTGTAAATTTTCAAACTAATAAATCCCCATTGTTTAATACCAGTCCATTTCTGATATATTGCATTCTGGCAATGTTAACCAACTGAAACACTCCCTCATGGTGATTTTTCAAGGATTAGGCAGACCCTATTAGGGTTGTATTGACATAGAACATCTTAAATCCAAAGACCACCTACTGTGAAATAAATTAATGCAGGTTTATTAATGTCCAAATAAGCGTGCCTCAGGATCACTGATTTTTTGATGAATTTAGAATTGTATAGTTGAAACTTAGTCAAATATATCATATATTATTTTGGAATTACATGATCTATACCATCACATCCTCTCCTGAAATTCTGGACTATAAACAGCATTGCTTGTACAAGTTGCTTCCAACTGTATGTGAAATTGACTTCCTTATCAGTAATTAATGATAAAGTCACAGAAATGCATTTCATCTGGTTGTCTTTTGGCCATTAATATAATTATAAAATCTTTGCTCATCTCAGCACTGGATTTTAGTTTCTTCTCTCATGTTTCTTTTATTAGAATAAAAGCCAATACACTAAAATAATAAAAGAAGTTGTACAAACATTTTTGTGGCTAAATACAATTTTATATCTTCTGTGTGAATTAGTGGACACCCGCAAACCTGAGTGGAGAAAAACCATCATGTTTTCCTTGTGACACCATGGGAAAAGCCCATACATCCACTGGCACAAACTCCTAGAATTAAGTTAGGTATAGTATGCCATTCAAAGCAGATAACATGCACTTGTGGGTTTTACAAAATCTATTATAACATAGGTCCATATTTATTATATTGAAAAATAAAATCAGGATATTCTTGGAAATTCAGTGTGAGAAAATTATATTATCACATAGTTTATATGTGTATATATGGGTACATATAGGTGCTTCAGAAGTAAAATAGAAATTATGTGGAAGGAAATATATCTGAAGAATAATAACATTCATGAAGGAGTTTCATTTTCTTCTTTGAATTTTGCTGTACCATAATTGTCATGTAATGAAAAATGTTTAATCCTACAATAGTGTCACACTTTTAAATATAAAAATGTTTCATTGTTAGAAATGTATTCTTTCATCCGTGTTGGCTAAAGATCTGGCCTTTCAGCCCCAGATTAATTTAGTAAATCTCTTAAAAAAAACTTCTTTCTTAATCAGTCATAAATTAGAGCAGCAGAAAGAATATCAAAATATGATGCTTAACACAATGTGGTTTCCATGGGGAAGGCAACTCTCTACTACAAATCTAACATGAATGCATTAGTCCTTGAATTTTTATCCTTGGGGCCATACCAAACAATCTACCTTGGAAATTGGTCCCAGAGATGAGCAAATGTTGCATTATCAGCCTTATTCAATATAAGAGGTGCGATGGCATCAGGGAGAAAGACAAGGGTTACTCCTCTATGTGTATGTTCACAATAGCTCTCTGGTATATTTATGAGGGAGAATTTCCAGGTGAATTTTATATTTGAACAGGGCCTGAACAAACTTTTTAGGTTCATTTACTTTACCTCAAAAATGCATGCAAAATATTTTAAAAATAGGTTATCTCAAAGGAAATATATTATATAGAAAAAATTTCAGGTTCTTTACATGGTTTTATTTGTGAGAAAAACTTGAGTTTGAGGAATTTCTACACATATAATGCTGGAAGAAGTTTTTCACCTACTTTGACAACTGATAAGTATTAATCTCAAAGTGAGAATGTTTTAGTTTATCTCAAAAAAGGAGTGTTTTTAGAAGAGTCTGTATATAAATATATATATCATTTGGGCCTTACATAAGTGATCTCAGGATTTATAGAGATAGAAATATATAATTGGTGGAATCAGAGTCATCAAACAATGAACAAATATTTAAAATAGAGTTTTAAGAAGAATTGTGATTGTATAATCGTCTAAAAATTTCTTCTAAAAATTAATATCAATGTGTTTTCTATAATATTAATTTACATAAGATTTTGATATCTGAGCTGTCATTTGTATTAAATAAGAGATACAAAAAAGTGAATGTTGCATGAAAACTTTACCATTGTTTATTATATAGCTACATATTTTGTTTTTCTGAAATTAAATGTAAGTAAGAATATAGCGTTATGAACATGATCCATGCACTCAACCAATCTGGGTAGAATCACAGAACAAAAAATTTTAATGATTTAACTCTGGATAAATTATTCAAGTTACTGTGCCCTTTCTCTCATCTAAAAAATGTTTAAGATTGTATTAGCTGTGGTTTAATATTTTCTCTGGATAAATGTGTTAATCAAGGGAAGTATTTATAACAGTGTCATGATCATTCCAATTATGCAATAAATATCTGTGTGTATTTTTGTGTTTCTATTATGTTGATTTATACCTAATTTATATTTGGTAGGCAAATTAGGATATTTTTCATTCATATTTTGCAAACTGCTCTTTACTATGTATTTCTGGACTCACTAATATTTTCTAAAAGTTACCAGATCATTTCTACAAACAAATACTATTTTAAAGTCATTCATGTTAAGTATCATATTTGATTTCTCAACAGTTCACAACCATTGAAAGCTATGGGAAATAGAAACAGCACAAATGTGCCTGACTTCATCCTCATGGGATTGACAGACTCTGAAGTGATCCAGCCAGTCCTCTTTGTACTGTTTCTCCTGATATACCTCATTATTGTGCTGGGCAATGCAGGGATGATATTGATAATTCATCTGGATCTCCAGCTTCACACCCCAATGTATTTTTTCCTCAGTCACCTGTCATTCCTTGATCTCAGTTACTCAACAGTCATCACTCCTAAAACCTTAGAAAACTTACTGACTTCTAACAAGTACATTTCATTCTTAGGCTGCTCCACCCAGATGTTTTTTTTTTTCCTCTTGGCTGCCACTGAATTTTTTTCTCTCCTCAATGACCTATGACCCCTATGTAGCCATCTGTAATCCTCTGCACTACATGATTGTTATGTCCACGAGACTTTGCTTGGCCCTCATCACTGGGTCCTACATGATTGGCTTTACTGAATCCTTCATCAATATTGTTTACATGAACAGTCTGCTGTTCTGCAACTCTGTCATCTATCACTTTTACTGTGACATAACCCCAGTTTTAGCCCTGTCCTGCACTAACACTCATGACACTGAAATCATGATATACTTTTTTGGTACTTTCAATATATAGGTGCTTTTTGTCACAATCTCTGTGTCCTATGGATGCATTCTGTCTACTATCCTGAAAATTCATTCCACTTCAGGAAAGCACAAAGCTTTCTCTACTTGTGCCTCCCACCTCATGGGAGTCACCATCTATTACAGCACTACAATTTTTACTTATTTAATATCAAAGAAATCTTACTCTTTGGGAAGGGACCAAGTGGCCTCTGTGTTTTATACTATGGTGATCCCCATGCTGAATCCATTCATTTATAGTCTTAGGAACAAAGAAGTGAAAAATGCTCTCATTAGAGTCATGCAGAAGAGAAAGGGCACCAGGCAATTGAAATGATACTGAAATATAAACATATATTTCTTTCCTATTTGGGTATTTAATTGGTCTCTCCTTAAATACAGTAGGATCCATCAGTTAGTTTGAATTTCTGTTGAGGAATCATATATTAAACCACAAAAGATCTAGAACATTACCAAAAATATGTTTTTAGACACCCATATAATAATTGGAAGCCATGAAATATGTTCTAAACCCACAGTTTAAATGTATGTGTTTTTAAGGGCACTAAAGTACAAAAATAAACCTTGGTGCTATCCTCAAATTGTAGCATAGAAATATCTATGCATATTCCAATTTCAGAGAATTTTCTTGTACAGAGCACATTCAGACATCACTTTTTCTGTAGAGAAGAAATAGAGCACAGGCTTAAAGAGCGCTGCTTTGGACTGAATAATTCAGAAATTAGATTATAGATCTGCCAACACTTCTAGTCTATCCCTTAGTAAGTCATTGAAAATTGAAATCTAGTATACAAGAAAAATACTTCTAAATCTATCATTACCTTAAAGATGAAATCAGATGATGATTAGAAAGAATATAATACAGTACTAATAAATTTGGATAATGATCATCATTGTCAAAGTGTAAGAATGCTTATATTCTCACAAAATTTAATACATAATACATTTTGTTATGAAAATATCCTATGGTGTTTTATAAATTTTTGATAATTTTATTCATAAATAAACAACCAGCTAAAAGGGGAAAACAACTGCAATATTTTTTCTTAGAGCAAAGTAGAATACTATTAGAGAAAAAAATTATGTAAACATTGAAGAAAAGTTAAAACTACTTTTTTTTGTTTGCATGGCCAGTCACCAGAAATAGAACCTGGTTATCCAGCAATGCAGGCATGAACTCTGCCTGCTGAGCCACTGTGGCCTGCCCACAATATAATTTTAATTTTTGGTAGGGGGGGTGTGGATATGCATGGTCCAGTTTCGAACCCGGTTCTTCCACATGAAACGTGGGCATTCTAACCACTAAACTACCTGTGTACTCTAGAACTATTTTAAATTATAGGTATTCTATAATTTTTTAAGAGTTTTATTCATCATCTTCTGGATTACTCACACATCTATATTTATACGTATTATGTACACACATACACATATATGTGTCTGTGTATATATGTATATGTATATATATAGTTTTGTCATTATTTGTTCCTATTTTCCAGCTTTTTTCTCAGTCATTTCTATTACCTTTGTTAGTCTTTTGTTATTTCAACCTGGAATGTAAGTTTTTTCTTTGTACAAGAGAGAAGTCAAGAATCTCATCTTGTAATGTTTTAAGTCCTACATTAGAGAAAATTAGCAAAGCTAAGACTTGATAGTGAATCCAAATTATGTGACATAACATACATTTTTATCAGGCAGTTTATTAATATTTCCTTTTAAAAATATCTGTACCCAATCTAGAATGAGATTGGGTACTGATGTTTAAAATGAGAACTTTAATTTTTATCTTCTATTCTTTGTATACTTAGGGAAATATATTTTCTCCATTTTCCTCGATTTTATTATTTACAAACAAATCTAAGCATTGGTTATTGATGTGTTTTTCCCTTCAAAGATTTTGTATTCTTTTAATTTGTATGAAGGTTTCCTTGCAGAATTATATTTCTTCATTTTCTTAAATGATTTTTGAAATGAAAACAAACTTTAACCTGTGTTTTAGGACTAAAATTTTAATGAATTCTCAAAATATTATCACTGTTAATCAGTTTATTCAAATAAATAAATTGTCTGCTATTTTCCTAACAATTTGAATTTACATAAATATTTATCATATATTATCTCCATATAAATTACTGTGTGGTTTGAATTTGGCTCCAGATTCCACATTGTTTCAAATCTATAAGTATTGCTATTCTTCTTTGCTTTGTTTGCAATTTGATAAGTCTTCAATATTTACTTTTCAATGATATAGTTCTTACTAATCTCTCATCTTGTACATGCATTGTTTCTTTTCTTATATTTACAGGCCCTATACATTTTCTGGTTGTTTTTCTTTTTTAATGAAATGTGCTGTCCTTGCATTCATTTATGTAAGTTTCTATGATGTAGAAAATGAAATTTATGTTATTGTTTGTATTGGCATCGATGGTCATCAGGTTTCCTAATTTTTCAGGCAGTAGTAAGGAAAGAATTTCCTAAGTTTTAATTAAATTCACACAAATTGCCTCCTTATAATATACTCTGGAAAGCATTTCTGATGTTATTAAATACAACATAACCTTTGGGAAAGGTGAAAACACAACTATTTACATTATCCTTCTATTTCCCCTATTTCACCATTGTATATTATATTTTATTTAAGATGTGTTCTGAAGTCTTTGTAGCACACAATTTTTGTTAATGATTAAATGTCAAAATTCAGTGTATTTCAAAATTGAACTACTTAAGATGATAAAAATGAGACTGGAATAGAACATGACAAATATGAACAAGAGTTTTTGTTTACAAAAGATTGATTGATGAAGATTGATGGTAATTTGTTAATCTGAAAATAAATTTTCTTTACTGAGCACCTACTGAGTGCCAGAAAATATTCAAAAGGCTTTGGATATGTAATTAACTTAGTTTACCTTCACAGGATAACTCTTGTTAGGTACCTGCATTATCTGCAATTCAGTCCCCAGTAGTGGAAAATTATCCTCCTACTTGTTCAGGTAAAGACTATGACTCGTCCTGACAATTTCTCTATGTGACACACCCGACATTGAGTCCATCAGACTATCAGACTGATTCTCTGTGAAGAATATACTTGAAATATGACTATTTTTTATTATCTCTTCTCAGTACCATGACTAAATGAACTATAACCATGGTCTTCATTGCCGGAGCTTTCTGATAATCTCTCTCTTTCTTCCTTATATTCCTTGAGTCTAATATTAAGGAAGAGGTCACAGTGATGCTGTTAAAATGTTGGATGTATCATATAAGTTTTCTTCACAAAATCTACAACATTTTCCACCACATTAACTTTTTCAAGAGCCCACACAACCAACATGTTCTTGCCCCTACTTCTTACTTCTATGACTTCATCCTTTATGACTGAATCTGTCGGTCTCATTTTGGAGCTGCCACACTGACCTCCTGACCCTTCCCTCTCCACATTAGTTCTTATGCTGCATGGGATATTTGTGCTTTCTTTTTCTTCAACTTCCCTCCCCCCAGATAAATGTATGGTTCTTTACTCATTCTTTTCCTGTTAAAACCATCCCTTACACCTCATTTAAAATGGCATCAATCCCATCCATCATCAATCCTGCATTTGTTTTCCATAACAGTTATCTTCATCTAATGTTCTGTATATTGTGGTCAAACCTTCTGCTAAAATTGTACTGTATTTATGAAACAATTTTACTTAAACAATTTTTATTACCTCTTTCATATCCTTTTTCTTTAGATGGTAGGTGATGGGATTCAGCATAGGAATCACAATAGTGTAAAATACAGACACTGTCATATAATGATCCAGAACATAACTGGGAATTGGCCTTGCATACACAAAGTGGAGTGCCCCATAATAAACTGGCAAACCAGTTAAGTGAGAGCCACAAGTGGAAAGAATTTTTGCCTCCCTTAAGCAGAATGCATCTTCACAGTGGCAACAGAATGAAACCATAGGAGATCAAGACACGAATTATACTGTTTATCTCAGTAAAGCCCACAAAGTAGAAATGGAAATGTGGAAGTTGGTTAAGGTGAGTGTTGCAACAAGAAGTAATAGGGTGTGAAGGGGTAGCACAAAAATTGTCTATTTTGTTGGGTGCACAGAAGGGTAGGCTAAAGCAGCCACATTTTAAACTAGCATCCAAAATGCCACCATCAGAGGCTATCATGACTGGCAAATTGACTTGGACTGACATGTAAACTGAATGCAGCAGTGGGTTGTAAATTGCTAAAGGACAATCATACACCATTGCAGTGAATAAAAAACACACTATAATACATAAAGATAGCAAAAAGAAACAAGTATGTTACACAACTAAGAAGTAAAATGGCTTTATTCTCTGCCAGGAGATTAACTTACATTTTCAAAGTGACAAAAGAAAAGCAGGCATCCAAGACTGACAACACAGCCAGCAAATAATATATGGGATTGTGAAGCCAGAAATCCCCAGTGACCAATACAATCAGTCCCAAATTTCCTACCAGAATCAAAATATAAATTGTTAAAAAATAAAAAAATCGGAAGACTTGCAAAATCATCCATGAATCCCATAAATATAAACATAATGACTTCAATCATATTGTTCAATGATATCCTATATATATCCAAATCAGATGGCAACTGTGAAATGTCGTTATATTTTTAAAGACCCTCATGGCAATATACTGTGATATATTATGTTATATTAAATTTCACAAACACAAATGAATATTGGGATCTTAAACTCCAAATGTTATTGTGGAAAGCACAAATCCAAATACTATCCTATGCTTGCTACAGTATGCATAAAATCCCTTTCTTTAATGGTTGTAAATATATATGATAACAATCACATTCACATCCCAAAATTGTATTCAATTTAAAGAAGGAGCAGGCATGACAATCATGTTATTTTAAAATGTTTCCGGATGATTACAAATTTGTATAAGTTACACTCATGTCAAATGGTCTAACAGAGCAGCCCTTTTTATCAAATGATTTTGAATTATTTCCTGACAGTTATGTTTTTCCATTAGTCCTTTAGGTATAGTGGTGTACAGGGCAGCAGAAAGTATTCTAGAGGGAGATATACATTATTTGCAACCCAAAACAGTGAAATGTCTTTTAAAAATCAGTTTTCTTTCTTGAAATACCTATCAATAAATTGACTAATTTGGGCTCTTTGCAGCATGTCTCACCATTATTAATGGTTTTTCACAATGTGACTTAGTGGTAGCATAAAGTTCTCTATTCATATGCTCCTTATCCCTCTGATGTCCTTGTGTGGGTTTTAGTGACATTTTTCTGTCAGTAAGAAATCATGGTCATTTTATTAATATAATATCATTGTTTTTATGTAGTCTTCAAAACAACTATGAAATAAATATCTCAATGAGCATTAACAAAGTTGTTCTAAAATTATTGCTGAAAGACTTAAATCATGATATTTTCCATAAGTAATATTTGATTACTAATATCCTTTTATACCATCAAATTAGTTTCTGACTTAGTAGAATGTGAAGAAAGAAACGTCTTCTATTAGGGTTCTCGAGATAATCAGAACTGGCAGGAGATCTCTATCTATCTGTATCTGTATTTCTATGTGTAAATATAGATTGATATATAATATAAATATTATGAGATTTTTAAAATTAGAATTGGTTCATGTGACTATTGTGATGATTAAGTCCAAAGTCTGTAGGGCAGGCCACAGGCTGATAACTCCAGTGAAGATTTATAATAAATTTCTAATGAGACCAAACAACTGGGCACCATAACATGGCCATCCAGTCAGTATTACCCAATCAGTAATAATGAGCCACAGACAGATAAACCTGTAATGACTTTAGGAATCAGTCACCAAACCTCCATTCTTCCATGAGTACCAGTCTCCTGATCTCTGCCCTGAGGAACCTGCCATCCAACTTCTACCTGAATTGATTCCTGCTATGCCTAATCAACCTGTAACCACCTTCTCTGAAGTAATATCCCTTGCTCCTTTGTTTTAAGAGAGTAATCCTGTCTCACAAGATGAAACTGAAGTAGAATGTCCTCAGGTGGCTGGTTTGCAAGACCCTTGTAATTGATAGCATCTACAGCTCTTTGCACCTACAAACAACAGTAAAGTTTGCTCACTACAATGTGTTTGAAGTTTAAAAGCCAGAACTGAAGACCTCAAAAATCAAAAAGAAAAATTTATGCTTCTACATCATCTAGCCAGCTTTCATTGGGAAATTCAACTTCACCTTCATGAGTGTTTCCCACCCACAACTGATAGTACATAGTTCAGACTTGGCAATCCCACATTTACAACGTGATCCAATGTCTATAACAGATTCCTAAATGCATATCATGTCAGGTCTTTCAAAAATCCTTAGTTTGCCAGTCTTTCATTATAAATATCACAAAATGGGTGGGCTTAAATAACAGCAATTTATTGGTTCATGGTTTTAAAATCTAGATATCCAAAACCACGATATCAAAAAGATTTGCTTTCTCCCTAAAGTCTGTAGATCTCAAATGCTGGCTGCTGAAATCCTTGGGGTTCCTGGGCTTGTATCTCTGCTTTCTAAAGCATGGAGATCTCTTTCTCTCTCCTGTGTCTGCTCTAGTTGTTCCTGTTGATATCTGGCTTTTTCCTGGGTAGCCCTCTCCAACCTCTGGCTTCCAGTAACTTCTCTTCATCAAGTCCCCAGTAATATTAAGAGCCACCCTTCTTCATTTAGGCCACTTTGCTGCTACAGAAATATAGCCTCAGGTCCCACGATGTCAACACCCTTGCACAGGAGCCCAAGGAATACCTCAGGAAGTCAGGGACAAAAGGTTTATTTGGGATCTTACATATTTAGGAAAGCTTACATACTGGAGATGCAGTTCAGAGGGGCAATTGGACCCCAAACAGAGCTCTGTAGTATACAACAGGTTACATGGTGCTTATGTAGAACAAAAAAAGCACAAAGCCAAACCATGCATGAATACAAGACTTACTTATCACTCTCAGGAATGTGCATAGGACCATCTGGTGCACATTTGCAGGGGCTTTGTACAAAACAATCCAATCCCTGACATTCACAGGGCAGGACTTTGACCAGTGTCATCTGCTCTGCATACCAGGTACATTCTGATAAAACAAATACTCCTTTTTTGCTTGATGATTGGCCAGGGCCCTTGGAACACTTTCTGTACTTTTTCAATAAACAAGAGGAGGGGGAAATAATGGGTGCACATGAGAAACTATTTGTTTTATGCTCCACCCTAGAAATCTTGCTAATCCTTACAAATGGGCAAAGCATGACCCTATGGCAGAGGAAGTAGGATGTTACATGATTGCCTTGTTTCTGGTAATGGGACACTGGAAGTGGTGGCTCAGGCAGCACTATTATAATTTATAATTGGTCCAACAGGAACTGATACTGCAGGGCATGAGGCTCCTGGGTTGGTGTTAATGATTTCGTTGGTTTGTAGCAACATCTTAGTCCAGCCTTTTAAGCTGTTTACAAGTGTTGGCAACTTCAGTTGTTTGACAGCTCCATTCTTCCACTCCACCATATCAGCAGCTATTCAATAGTAGGGTAGATGAAAACTTCATTTCATGTCATTTTCCTCTGCAATGTCTTGTGCTTCATAGCTGATGAAATGGCTTCCTTGGTCTTTGTTGATAGTGACAGAGAGTCCATACTTTACCCTGGATGGTGGCTTTCTGAGCTGTTCTCTTTGCTGGGAAGGCCTATAGTAAGCCTGTGGCTGTGTCCACACATACCAGAGCACATTTTTTGTCCTTCTGATTCTGGTAAGGTTCTGATGTAACCCATTTGTGCTCTGGTGCACGGCTGATTTGCTCATCCCAGTTGTTCTTGTCAATGAGGCACTGACTGAGGTCATTGCATCTGGCATGCATGGCACTGATTGCAAGCTGTTATGATATCTGAATATTTCAACATCAGTCCCATCTCCTTTGAGAAGAACCATAGGCCTTTTGTCCTTTGTGACCCACCATACAGTGCAGCCATGTACCAATGCTGTACACCAGCCCTCCTTCCAGTACTCCAAAACAAGCTAGTTGATTTGCTTGCTGATTTCCCAGTGGAGTTTGAGCTATATGCACAGGTACATGAAAAACAAGCACTTCCATTCTTCTTAAACAGGATGCAATTTGTTTCTATATTTCCTGTGTCCATAAGGGTTTATTTAGATCCCTCCAGTCTTGACTCTCCCATTGAGGCTGCCACATATTCAGGCCCGGGTGTATGGTCCAGCTGTCATTACAGATGGTTATTGGAATGGCTCCATGCATCAGCACTAGCCAAGTGGCTCATGGATCAGCCCACTGATGGCTTTGCCACATACAATCTTCCATCCAGATGGTGTCAGTGTTGGGCTGCACTGCAGTAGCCCCAGTGCATGAATTGCCCACTGACCTAGTGGGGTACCAGGCACCATACAGGATAAGCCCTATTCCTTCCTTTATATTCTCAGCAAAGACTACGTGTCTGGCTACAGTGTAATAGAGTGTGGATTAAGGATGTTGTACTTCTTGGCTTCAAGATGACATTTATTTCAGCACTCAGAGGACAACTGGCTATAGTCCCTCACTGTTGTAAATACACCTACCATCTTTGCTTAGTTTGACCTCTGACACACTGTCTTCTTAAATATGTCTCTGGTCTACCAGCAATGGGAGTAGAGTATGGACTTTGCAAGTCTCTTTTGCAGGGCATTGTATGTGGCAGAGCTGGCATTCTAGAAGCCTACATCTGTTTTCTGCTTCTTTCCATAGTTGAGACCAATATCTTAGGTACCTGTGTATTTCTTTGCCTCTGCTTAAGTCCTCTTCCATAACTCTCTGGGTAGCAGGCAATGTTCAATTCACATGGCTGTCCCAGCATTAAAACTCATAAGGCTTGTATTTGCTTACTACTATCTTACTGCTATCTATCTTACTGTTGAAAGTCTTCCACAGCTGACATTCCTCAATTCCACATAGCCCCCTTCTTCATTAACTGGCATAGGGTGCTTAATTATTGGGCTAGGTGGTGTATAAAATGCTACCCAAATACCAACAATCCTACAAAACCATGGAGTTGCTTTGGTGTTTAGGGTCAGTAGAAATGCTGGATCTTATTAATAACTGCTTTCATGAAATCCAAGTCTTACCAGACCATATAACACTAATGTATTTGACTGAGTCTCCTGGCACTTGTAGTCCTCTATCATTTATAACCCATCCTCTGCTTTTGTGATGAGCCACTAGAGCAGGTAGCAGCCACGTCCAGTAGCTGGAATGAGTCAGAGGTTAGCACAACATTACCAATGTAATGGAACATAGCAACCCCTTCTGGGCATATCCATTTAGACATATCTGCAGTGACCATTCTGTGACAAATTGTGGGTGTGTGGGGATATTCTTGTGAGAGAAATTTAATGGTTCATTAATTCCCTTCCCTTGTGAAAGCAAACTGGTCTTCATATTTGGGACTGTGGTTATGCTAAAGAATACAATGGCCAGGTCCAAAACAAAGTGATGGGTACCCAGAGCCTCTCGTATTTATTCCACCAATTGAGCAATATGTGGTATAGCAGCATGTAGAGGCAGCACAACTTTTTAATTTCCTAATAATCTGCTATAATCCTCCATGAACTTCCTGGCTTTCTTACAGGCCAGACTGTGCTATTACAAGGATTTTTGGCCAGCTGGATAAGGTTTACATGATGGAGTTCTTTGATGATTTCACCATATTTTGTCTTATGTCCCCTTAGGCAGTTGGTATTACTTTATAACTACTGTATGATGGGGAACTGGAAGTTTAATGGACTCCCACTTAGCTCTACCTCATATAATTAATTTAATTAGCTGTGCCCAATGGCAAAATTCACCTGCTGATGCTGTCAAAGCTAATCCAGATAAGATACCAATTTCCAAAATGTATTCAACTATAGGGGTTACATATAGGTCATAGCTCTAGGGAAGCAATCCAGGAATTTGCATTACAGGAGAGACCTGCTGCACCTTCACTGTGCCTCCTCTTTATAAATCAATAGCCAGCAGGGATCCTGGGAAGAAATTTACATTACCACACATCAGGAAGCATTTTGCTCCCATATTCGCCTAGAGTTAAACCCTTCTCTTTATTGTCAGGAAATCAATGGATAATGAGTTCAACATAAGACCTAAGTCTCCTGAAATATGCCTCATCCCTAGTTGACTTCAAAAGCTCTAGCCCCCTTTTTAAAATTTTCTTCTACCTTATTATATCATTCATGTGCTTGCTTTTTTATTTTATTTTTTTATTATTAAAAAATGTTTAATTTTCAGGATACTGTTTCGTTCCACTATACCTTTTGAATTTAAATACCATGATATAGAGTTTAATTGCAATTTTTTCATTCTTCCATATTTCAATGTGATATGTATTGTGACTGTTACAAGTCAAAGGCTTCTGCCCTACATGCTCAATAGCCAAGTCCTGAGACACCGGGGTTTCAAAGAAAGAAAGAATTTATTACTACTATTACACATATTAGGAGAGCAGATGGCCTAAGGCCCAAAACTGACTCCCTGGACTGCAGGATTTTGGGTAGTTTTATTAGAGAAAAGGTAGGCAGGGTTTAGGATAATGAGCAGCATGGCTCCAGATGATGTAATAAGAGGGGCATTTTGATTATTGAGCATATGCAGATTGGTTGCATGTATAGTCACAGAACAAGTGTAGGAAAATGGTGGAATGAGGTACAGGTGACTTGTAGGCATGTTAAGTGGGCCCTGGGACACCAGTCTCAGTTACCAAGATAATTTGGGAATTGGAGTGGGTTACTTTCAGGCAGACCCTGGATGATGGCTTTCATTAACAGCCATCAGGGACTCTCTTTAGTGATTACAAGGCTCTAAATTTGAAGAACTGGATAACTAGGTAGAGATGAAGGTTAGTCACAAGGTTTTTACCTGCAACAGGGGCAGAAGAAAAGGGCTATACAAACATTATCAGAGATCAATGCAGTTGAATTATAATTCAGAGCTTTTAGGTATTTCTGTGCCTATTCCAATATACCAGAAAACATAAGAAATATTTAGATCAAAATAATCCTAATTTATTGGTTACATGATTTTCAGAAGGAGGTATAAACATAGGTTAGGAATGAGACAACATTATTCTTCCAGTTTCATGCTCAATGAGTCACTATCAATTTTCTAAGATGGACAAAAGATATTTTCCTGTGTAGAGCTACTTAAACACTAGGAGCTGTGCCTACTCATAAGATAATCCACTTTGAAGAAACAGTAAGGAAGTACTGTGTATACATAAATGGTCATGGAAAACTTAGTGGGAAAGAAATCTTCAACCATCTAGTATTTTATATTATGATATAATGAGTGACAGAACTAACAAACTGACCTAACCTGTCATGGCTGATTGAACTTCACCCACCTTGGTGAACTGGAGGGCCCCACCTGCCTATTCCTAACAATCTCCAAAACATATCAAATGTTTAACCACAGATGTGTAACCAAAAAGACATTCTTCTTTCTTTTTTTTTCCTGATTTCAATAGACTCTGCTCTATAAATATGCCACTCTCCCTCCCCTTAGCACAGTTCTTGTTTCAGTCAGCTTGACTGCTCTTTAGGCCATCCCTCTCAAGATCTCTAATAAAGCTTGATTTGATCCAGCTCTTAGCCATGGCCCTACAGGGTCCTTGATATGGTCCCACACCCCAGTCTCCCATCTCCTCAGGACAGAAACTGCAGACCCACCTGGATCCTGTTTCTGCAGTGGCAACCAGGGGCACTGGACAAAACCTTGCTCAAACCCTAAACCTCCCTCCAAGCCATGCCTGAGTTGTAGACAATGGGGGTATTGTCTACCCTCAGGTCTCCCACTTACAGAACCAAAAACCCCTTTCTGAAGTTACTGGAATGAGGGAGCCTGGACTCTACTGCCCTTGCCACTGAGTGTGACAATCCCAGGGAGCCCAGGTTAGTAAGGATGGTGGTTGGCCATATCATTTCCTTCATGGTCAACACTGGGACATCTCTCTCTCTCTCTCTCCTAAATACATGTTAGGGGACAACAAAAAAAAGGATCCCAGCCCATAGTAGGAGTATCAGGAACTACTACCTAACCCCACAAAATCCCTTCCCTCCTTTGCTCCTTTGGGGACCTCACATTCACTCACTCATTCATTATCATCCCCACCTTCCCAGTCCCCCTTTTA
>PVIY010032230.1:0-29171 GCA_004026745.1 Myrmecophaga tridactyla
GCTTTTTGCGGCTATGATGTTCTGCTTTCTCAGAATCTCTCATTTGCCAAAATGTTTCTTCTTTTATAAAACTCCAGAAACTAATCAAGACCCACCCAAATGAGTAGAGACATGCCTCCCCTAATCCAGCTTAACAACCACTCATGATTAAATCACATCTTCAGGGAGATGATCTGATTACAGATTCAAACATACAGTACTGAATAGGGATTATTCTGCCATTACAAAATGGGATTTTGATTAAAACATGGCTTTTCTAGGGTCCATACATCCTTTCAAACCAGCACAATCACAAAAGAAACTCTGTACTCATTAAATAATCACTCCCCATACTCTTTCCCCCCACCCCCCACACTCCCTATCTCCTCGCACTCATTAAAATGCCTTCTATTTCAATGAGTTTCCTTATTCCGGATATTCCATTTAAATGGAATCATACAATATGTGACTTTCTGTGTCCAGCTTCTTTCATTTATCATGATTTTCCAGGTTCATTCATGCTGTAGCATTCATGTAATTAGTACTTCATTACTTTTATGGGCAAATAATATTCCATTGGATAGATATTCCACATTTTATCCATCAGTTAATGGACATTTGGGCTGTTTCTACCTTTTAGCTATTGTGAATTGTGCTGTTATGAACATTTGTGTACAAGTTTTTGAGTACCTGTTTTCAATTCTTTGGGTGTATATGCCAGTAGAACTGCTGGGTCATATGGTAGTTCTATGTTTTATATTTTGAGGAACTGCAAAACTGATTTCCATAGAGGTTGCACCATTTTACTTTCCAATCACCAATGTACAAGGGTTTCAGTTTTTCCCCATCCTCACCACATTTGTTATTTTGTTTTTCTTATAGCCATACTAGTGGCTATAAAGTGGTATCTCAATTTGGCTTTGATTTGCATTTCCCTAAAAGCTAATGATGTTGAATATCTTTTCTTGTGCTTGTGCCCATTTGTATATCTTCTTTGGTGAAATATCTATTCAACTCTTTTCACAATTTTATTTGGGTTATTTGTCTTTTTGTTGTTGAATTTTAGAAGTTCTTTACATATTCTGGATATGAAATACTTGTCACATATATCATTTGCAGCCATCTTCTCCAATTCCATATATTATCTTTTCACTCTCTAGATAGTGGCCTTTGATGCACTAAACTTTTTAATTTGATGAAGTCTAATTTATCTATTTTTCTTCTTGTTGTTGCTTGTGCTTTTGGTGACCTATCTAAGAAAACATTACCAGATCCAAGGTCATGATGTTTTCTTGTAAGAGTCTTATAGTTTAAGCTACTAAATCTAGGTCTTTGATCCATTAATTTTTGTATTTTTTGTAAGGTCAGGGTCTAAATTCTTTTTTTTGCATATCCAGTTCTCCCAGTAAGGTTTGTTGAAAAGACTACTCTCTGCCCATTGAATGGTCTGGGCACCCTTATTAAAAATCAATGATCTTTTTTGCTATATATATATGTTATACTATACAATAACATTTTTTTAAAAAAAATCAATTGACAAAAATTTGTGTTGATTTCTGATCTCTCAGTTCTATTCCATTTGGCCTATGTATGTAATGCCAGTACCATACTGTTTTGATGACTGTAGCTTTGTAATAAGTTTGAAATCAGGAAGCATGTGTCCTATAACTTCGTCCTTTTTCCAGATTGTTTGGCTATTTGGGATCCCTGAAATTCCATATGAATTTTAAGACCAGTTCTTCCATTTATTCACTAAAGGCCATTGGGTTTTGCTGGGAATAGCATTGAATTTGCAGATCTCTTTAGGTAGTATTACCACTTTAACAATGTTAAGCATTCCAATCCATGTACACAGGAAGTTTTTCCATTTATTTAGGTCTTTAATTTCTTTTAGGATCTGGATTTTGAGCTCAACTTTCCATGGAGGCTTTAGTGAAGCTGTGTTGAGGTGAGCGATAGAAGAGTCATTCAGGTTTAGAATTGGAACCTTTTAAAGATTACCACAGACTGAGTTTAGCCCATGCTACCAACAGGAGTAAATGGGATAAACTTCAGAATGATGATGATGTTGGAATATTTCAAATGGAGAAAAGGAAGCCCAAGATGGAAAGAGAGAGTGTGTAAGAGAGCATGAGCTTCATATTCAGCAGATGCCAGCTGTCCATGTAGTCTATCCCGGTGCAATGGTTCTCACATAGGATCCTCTAGGCTGGTGTTGGGTGAGATTCATGGTGAGAACTTAAGAACATCTCTACTTTGGAGATCTGAAACAAGTTCCTAAGTATAGCTGGTAAACAAAATGACTATTGCCCAACAGAAGAGTGAAACTATTCTTCCCATTCACACAACCCTGCAAAGAGTTGGGGTTGGCAAACAGGATTTGGGGTGGGGAGACAAGATGGTCTCCAGGGTCTTTTGCTCCCTGAAAATACCCCAGAAAAAATACTGGTAAACTAGACACCCAAAATTCCAGACTTGAATCTCAGCTCTGCCACTTGACCCGTTGGGTGACCTTAAGAAAATCATTAAACTTCCCAGAGATTGTTTGTTCTTCTGTAAAATGGGAATTCTTGCAATACCTACTTAACTGACAGGGATGTTGTGATATGCAAACAAAAGTTTAAGAAAACTGATAATAGCCATCCAAACATCAGGTATCGTTATTGGTCCACTTGGAGACCCCACGTCTTGGGGAAAGGCTCTCAATCTGATTGGATACTGGCTATGTTAAGGACTGGGTCTATGTGTGCATAGAGCTCATAGTAGGGATCAGACTGGAAAAAATGTGTGTGTGTGTGTATGTGAGTGAGAGAGAGAGAGAGAGAGAGAGAGAGAGAGAGATTCCTATTCCTTCTGAGCCCCGTGGGGGGAGGTTTTGTATAAAACCATGAAAGAAACAATGAGTGAATGAGTATGGGAAAAAACAAAGTGAAAGGGCCTAGTGTTTTGCTGTTAACAGGACTGAGACACAGTAAGCAAGCATGTGTGTTTTGAGTGTCTACTGATACTAAGTACTCATGAGTACTCATGGAGCTCTGGGGACCATTTAGTGTGATGTACAAAGCTGCCTCTTGCATGGGAGGTAGGATGTTTAGTCCGGTTTAAAGGCCAACATTTGCTAAGGAGGGTACAAGACAAATTAAGACTTCATCCATGTTCTTTAGAAGCTACCAATTGAGTAGGGGAAGTAAGATAGGTGAATACAAATAACTTTAATGTGCAATAGAAAGTTACATTTAAAGCAACTAAAATCCCATGTAATGGAAGAACTTGGGAACAAAGCACAGGAAGGATCCATGCTCAGGAAGGATCCATACAGACAGACCAGTCCCCCTGACTCTTTTTGTTATAACAAGACAGAGAAATTGGGAAGACACTTTATTTTGTATTTGTTTCACAATCCATCAATGATCCTGTCCAAGGTTGGGAGATTCCATAGTTTGCAGGCATCTCTTTATGTTTTGACTATTCAGAACAGCCTTTTCAAGGTGCCAGGTTGGATATCAGTCCCTGCTCTAGACCTAGGTGGGCACAGGGGGTGGAGGTAGGACTGCTTAATTTACTCCTAGCCTTCTAATTAGCAAGGTGTAATGAAAAAATTCATGGGTTCTGCCACTCACTACCAGTTCTGTGATCTTAGGCTACTGAAGTAACCCTGTGAGTCCCAGTTTGTTCTTTTATAAAATGTGGATGATAATAATACCTATGTCATAGGTGTTTGTGGGAATGCAGCACATTACGTGGTATATAGCTATTGCTCAATAAGTGGGGTAGTTCTTACTATGAGTAGTTTTGGCCTAATTGTTCATGCGATACTGGGATCAAAGTAAAGATATGGATATGTTAATAAACTCTCCTGATATCCAAATTAATGCCTAAAGGAGCAGGAACTAGTGGTATCCAGTAAAATTTGGTCTGGACTCTAATCTCTCAATCCTTTAGGAATTTTTGATTATCCTAGACTGCTGGGCAAGGTCACAGAAATATTCGGTGGGAAGAGGCCACTTTCTGTGACTGCCTTTTTTGTGGTTTTTCAATCTACAGTAAAACAAAAGGATTATGTTCAGGAAAAAGAATCAATTTCGTTAGTATTTCTACTGATGACTCTTCAGACTAAAGTCAGAGGCTCCCTTCTCCAAACATGTTTATTCCAAGGTTATTCTCTGGACCTACTCTCAGCTCACTAAGATAGCAGGATTAAAGCCTTTCCATTTACACACAGAACACAAGGTGGTGGCCCTTGGGAGTATCCAGATCAAATAGTATCCTGGTCAGTCATTCCTGGGTACATTTGTTCTTTCAGTCATTCAACAAATATTCATTGAGTATTGTGTGTGCCAAGTACTGTTCTGACAGCTTAGCTATGGGTGGGGTGGAGTGGGTGGGGAGACAGAAAATAAACAAAACATTATATAAAATCTATGATGTCAGATGGCAATAATGTCATAAAGAAGAAGCAGCCAATTAAGCGGAATATAGTGGGATGTGGGGGACTCTGTTTTATTTAGGATGTTCAGGGAGGGGCCTACTGATGAGCTGGCATTTAAAAAGAGACCGGAAGGAAGTAAGGGATCAAGCTATGTGGCATCTGAAGGAAGAGTTTTCCAGGAGGAAGGAGGAGCAAGTTGTTATTCAACAACAGTTCTATTTCGAGGATGATCCGACTGCTGTCTTTTCATCTTTCTCTTCCATTTCCTCCCTCTTTATGTGCCCCTTCCACAAAGGCAGGTTCTGTTTCTCTTGATTCTTGGCGCCTTCTCTTGAATGTAGTTTGTATTCACACTCTGGCTCCTTTATCTCTTGCCATTCTGCATAGTTTCCTCCTCTTATCAAATCAAGCCCCTGTCATTGAGACCTGACGCTCTCACTTGGCTGGCACCCTGTCTCTTGCACAGAGGATCAGGTGTCCAACGTACACTATTTAGCTTGCTGAACTAAGTAAATCAAATAGTTAACCAAGATCATAGGAAACTAGATCTTTTCAAATTAGTGTAGCAGCAGCATTTTGCATTAATTCAAATGCTGAATTATAAATATTTATCCTTGATGAGAACAAAATAAAAAGATAAACATAGGCATGGCACAGACAAGTGATTGGCTGGTTAGCAATCTGGCTTCCGTTGGATACTTTGGTACCTGCTCATAATAAGAAAAGCCACAGAGAAGGTAGTCTTAACCAACTTCACTGTGTCCACACATGACACATAATACATGTCTCGTACCTACTATTTTTAGGGCAGGCACTATTACTAGACTCTGGAAATAAAGCCATGTAAAAGAAAGAAAAAGTACCTGACCTCTTGGAAAGTTCCTTCTAGCCACTAGACTCTATTGGGAAAGCCAGACTATAAATAAGTAATCAAGTAGATATATAAGGTAATTCAGATAGCAATAGGTATGGTGTTATGAATAAAATTTAAGAGGGATGTGAGGATAGCAATTGATGGGGCAGTGTACTATGTTTGACAGGCTGGCCAGAAGGGCTGTCTGAGGTAGTATCATTTGAACAGGGTGATGAGGAGGAAGGACTTTTCATGCAGAGAGAATGATAGTAGTGCAAAGCCCGGGGGTAGAAACAACTTTTGCATAGTCAAGGAGAAACAAGGGGGGCAACTAGCTGAACAATGGTGGGGTACCAATGCCCCTAGAGGGTGTTTTGAAAATGTGTGTGGGCATTTTTGCTTTTTAATATTTCCAATGATTGGAAGGTTCTACTTGGAAGAGGGGGTACATCCTGCAGGAAAAACCATACTTCATATTGTTTGGAACTTTGATAAGAAATGACTACAATTTCAGGGAAAAACTACATCACTGTAGTTTTTGTACATAACAATGCCATTCTGTATATCTGAATAACCCCTACGACATGCTTATATCAATTAGCATTTATAGCTACCATGTTCAGTAGATTTTTTTCATTATATGGCCAAGCTTCTTACTATGTCATTATATTTTCTGGTATAGCTGTGCCCCAGAATTGACATATATATTATTTGTTTTCTTCAAGAAACATGTAGAATTGTATTTTAAAATTTATTTTGGGAGTAGTAATACATACAAATGATTAAAAAAATGTAGGAGTAAGAAATGAAGTCCCCCCCTCAACCTGATCCCCCAACCTTCAGTTCCCACTCCAGAGACAATGACTTTTAAGGGGTTTTTGTTTCGTTGTACCTCCTTGCAGAGAAATTCTCACATGTTACATATATTTTGTTTTATTATAAATTATCTCCCTATATTTCTCTTTTATGTTATTCTTGGGGCAGTATATTTAAAACTTATGCACATAGGTAAGTTGTATATATATACATAAATTTCATCACAGAATAAATGAAGGCATTACAATATTTGTTATCAAAAGAAAGCATTATATGTATCAGAGTTGAGCTGCTTTAAGCAAGAGCAAAGTGAGCAAACAGAAGATTGGTGAGAAATAAAGTCAGATTCTGTGGAAACTTACGGGTCCAGCAAGGACTTTGGCTTTAACTCTGAGGGAGATGGGGCATGATGGAAGGTTCTGAGCAGAGAAGTGACATAACATGACCATAGTATGTAGAGGTTAGACTTCGGGGTACAGGAGTGGAAGCTGAGAGACGGATTGGAAGCTATTGCAATAGTCCTGGGAAGAGATGATGACCACTGGGAGCAAAGTGGTAGCAGTGTAGGTGGTGAGAGATGACTGGAGTCTGGATATGTGTTTTGCAAGTAGAGCCAAGAAGATACCTGGAGAAGGTAGAGTTTGAGCTGTGTCTTGAGAGGAGGGGAAAGGACAATAACATGAGGACAAGGAATTAAGACTGCATGTGCTGTCTCTACGAGACAATAAGAAAAGGAATATGACCTGAACCGAGATGCGTCTTGAAAAGCAGGAGAAGAAATAATGGCTTGGGTAGATGGTATCATATCCCCTTCAGAGGCAAAGGGTCACTAAAGCCCAGCAGAAGAATTTTGGTTTTAAAACCCTTGGTGGCTTTGGAGTAGTATTGTGAGCTCCTTGGCAGAAGACAACCTGCTTCCTTCACCTGACTTCCTCCACCTACTTCTGTGCTCCTAACACAGTACTTATGCACGGTAAGATTTCAATGGATAAAATAACGTATGATAGACCTTAGGGAAGTTAGTCTTTGTAGAGTGAATTCTAAATGGAACTATTTTCAAGATTTACAGGACCTTTTAGTGTAGTCCTAAACTTGGTTAGAAATATGAAAACAGGAAAGGCAATTAGCTATAAAAATGTACAATACTGAATGTGCTTTGCCTTCAAATGCCAAGGACAAGTCTTGTCAGATGATCAAACACTTAGGAGTCCCATTTTATAATTATTTTTCCTCACCAGAAAGCAAAACTGTCTTTTTTCTTAACTTCATTGATGCAGGAAAAGACATTTACTTTCTGAGATTCTACTGAGCTTTAAAAATAAAACAAAACAAAACTATATTCAATGAAATTATGGTCAAATGAGTCTACTATTCTCCAGCTTCATCAAAAGTAAGAGAGAAAATTAGCTAGTGATAGAATCATTTACACAAATAGAGAAGAGCGCCGAGATGAGTAAAAATCTGAGTCAGCCAGTCTTGCTTTCCCTAAATAGATAAAAATCCTCTTCCCTGTAGTTTGCTAACATTCTATCAAGTGCTCAAGTTGCTGAGATCCGCTTGCCATCCAGAGATTCTTCTTTCAGGTTATACCTAGCCGCTCCTTATCCAGGGACTTAAAGTCCCAATGAATGTTTTTGGAAGAGCTTCAGTGCTGGAGCAAAGCCTGCTCAATACATGTATCCAGGCTCTCGCCTGATGCTCTTGCTACTGGTCCACTCTCTACCACCACTCCCACCAACACCAACAGCCAAGGGGATGTGAGTAGGAATTTGAAGTGCTCCTATATCACAGTGGTCTCTGTACCATACCCTCTTCCCCCAACTCCAGCATTATGCTTCTGGAACCTCCTCCCCATAACATAGATTCATCAGTCAGTTGGAAAACAAAGTGACTTGACTACAAAGTAAGTATTCTTCAGTGATCGAACAAATATTCAGAGAAGGTGAATTGTGGGTGCACAACCTTGAAGGTTAAGCCAGCACGGCACAGTGTAAGCCATCCAGTCCTCAAACACCCTCTCCTTACCCACAGCTGAGGTCTCAAATTTGGGATTTCTTAATCCATTCACATTGGTCCTAAAATATAGGTCCACTAAACTATAGGTAAAATTACTCTCATTCTCTTATTTAAGAAACTGTTTTGTTTTGTTTTTTTTTTTTTTTTAGTTTTTGCCATTCATTGGTCAGGGTCTGGGAATACAACAGTGATCAAGATAGAATTTTACTTTCATTGAAGAGACAAAAAAAGAGCAAGTGTATTGAGTACTATCAAATGTCAAGAACAGGTTGCCATGAGAGCTCAGAGAAGGGGGACTGAAACTTTTCTAGCACTCTGGGGAAGTTGCTGTGAGCAACTGAGGTTTATGCTGAGACCTTAAGGATGACCAAGATTCAGACATGTTAGGAAAGGGAGAACAATCACAACATATTATTAAGTGGTGGTGGGAGTTGTATGTGCGTGGGGGGAGCAGTTTGTAAAACATACAGATCTCAATTTTGTAAAGAAATATACATATGGACATAGAGTGAAAAGTCCAGAAGATGTACTTCAAATATTAACAGTGAGTAGCTTTAGGTTGTAGGATTATGAGTTATTTCGTGGTTTCTGCATAATATTCTGCGTGTATTTTACAAAATTCCTACTATAAGCATGTTTACTTCTGTAGTTTAGAAAGAAAAATAAGATTATTATGTAAAGCAAAGCTATCTTTGCCCTAGCCATTCCAGCCCTGACCAATGGATGTGTACACCAAAGTACTTCCAAAGCATTCTTCCCTGGGCCTTGGTGGCCATCCATTGAACAATCCCCTCACAGCTGCGCCTCCATTTCCTCCATTGCTGGCTAACTCACCTCTGGTCAGATAATGTAATCCTCTCCTGGAAACAGCAGCTCCACATTTTGGATCAATCATCCTGGCACCTCTCCTGTTTTCTTACATTTTCTGAGCCCCTATTTCTCTCAGCAGCCCTGTTTCTCTTTCCATAAATCCTCCACCTCCCACCTGGAGTTGCCATCAGATTCCACCAGCAGGTTTGTCATGGAGATTGCCTGCAAAATAATTTCTGGATGCTATAAACATTGACAGAGTTAGTTGATTTCCCATTATGAGCACTGCCGACTTACCTTGCTCTCATGCCTATCCATATATGATTTTGAAAGAATTTGGTCTCTAAACTGTGGTATTATACAGATATAGAGGGTATTAAACCCTCTATAAGGGGATTTGCACATTTTCTCGTTATGTCCTCCAGCTAAGCTTTCACTTCCAAGACAGTAAGGGATTTGAAGCCTCACTCCTGGGACTATGTGATGCCAAAGCTACAGACAGGAGTGAGACGAACCTCAGACCCCATAAGCTAACACAGTGAGATGGGTAGAAGTTAGGTAGCCTTTTGTCCTTTTCGCTTTGTTGAGTACAACAACCCAAATCCTGCCACTCCACTTTTCTGATTTCAAAGTATACTGAGGTGTCTGGTAAGTTGCCTGAAATCAGAAGGAAACAAGCAGAGGCAGGGTGGAGGCAACAGCATCATTATCATTAGTAACATTATAACTATCACATCAGCAACATCACTAGCACAGCTCCCTCCATATACCTGCTCCCTGGTGCTGGTCCCTAGCTGTTTACAAGCCCCACATTTGACAGCCGCAGGGCTGCTGAGCAATTAAACCCGGCTGTCTTGGAGAATTTGCAAATGGTCAGAGCAAAAGGCTTTATCTCCTTCCCAGGCCATGGTCTGGTAAGTTGTGTGGTATTATTCTGTGGGAAGCCAGACAGTGAGGAGGGACAGAATGTTAAGTGAGTTCCCCTAGAAACAGCTCTCAGAGTTTATCAGAGAATCAGAGTCTTAAAGTTGGGAGACACTTTCATAAATAATTTTCCCGTGACTTATAATGCTAATTTGCTGTCTCTGAAAGATAAAAACAGAGTTATGGTCTGTGGCCCTCACTTGATGAATTTAGGTGTTTATTTTTCAGCGTTATAGCTAGGCAGCAAAAGGCTGCTTCAGAAGCCACCAGATGGATGGCCCATAATGATATCTATAAGGACAATCAATGCAGCTAAGCTAGCCAAGTCAAAGCTTGCTTTGGCTGGGTGCTGGAAGGGCTGCTTAGCACCAGTTCTTCTCAACAGTATTCTACCCAATTGCCCCTCTTATTTTCCAGGGCATTCTCATTCCCATCATGACCTTGTCTAGTCTCAACTTCCATCTCTTCCCAACAACCATTAGGGATGCTGTGGAGAAGAAATATATGTGCTTATATTCACACGAGGAATGGACTGTTCCAACTCAAACCTCATAATACTATTGCCAAACCGCAACTGTAGCTATGGCTTATGTTGATGGTTCAGGGTTTTGTTTCTTTTATGAAAAGGGTCACCCATCTCATATGTATGGTGACATTAAAACTTTTTTTAGCACTTTAGGCCAAGGAAATTCAAGTACTTAAAATATTGGCTGACTCATTCAGCTCATTCTAGATCTAGTGAAATATAATAAGTTCAAAAAGTTTAAAAAGTCTAAAAGGGTGCTGTTTTTTGTCAGGCTAGTCTTTCCAGTGAATATCAAATTTTTGCTGAAGGGGGTGAAGGAAGAATGCATCAGAATCTCTGAGGAAGGGCATAAAGGCAATGTATGGAATAAAATAACAATATTTCTACCATTTTCAAAATGTCAACTACAGAAAGTAAAGCTCTGTAAAAACTTCCTGGCTGAAGAGAGTAGGCAGAAGATAGAGTGAAAAAATGTGGTAGGGTGACTGAGTGATAAAAAGGAAGTGAATCGGGGGTGCAAGGTTAGTTCAGTCATAGAATTCTCGCCTGCATGCGGGAGACCCGGGTATGATTTCCGGGCCATGCACTCCCCCAAAACAAAACAAACAGGCAAAAACAAACAAACAAACAAAAACAAAAATTCAACAAATTGTGCTGCAATAACATGATATTCACATGGAAAAAGAATGAAATGTGACCCCCGCCATGTAGCATATATAAAAAAAAGGAAGTGAATCATTACCTAGTGTAGATTCGTGCCCTTGAAATAAGGAGAATCAGGTGAGAAGCCACTGCTAGATTAGGACAAATAAGTCCACACCACTGGAAACGCTCTCCCAAAGGCAACCCCTTTTTGACTGATGGAAAGCCAACAAAGCCAACTTCAAAGTAAAAGTGAACTAGTGGAAGAACAGCTGTACTGTATTATCCTTGAGGGCAAAGGTTAGTTCTTTCCATAGCTGTAAGTCCAATGGCTGAAGCACTGCCTGGTACGTAATAGCTGCTCAGTAAATAAATGTCTCTTACTAAGGAAATTATAAATAGGATTTATAATTTCTTTAGTAAATAAATAGGATTTATAAGTTAACAATAAAGACATTGTTAATCCACCTTATATTGTATTTTTCTTCATTTAATACTCAACAAAATAACTTTTTTGAAGATCAGTGGAGGATATGCCAAGAAAAACAATCCACTTTTATTTGATCTATCCTAATTATTCAAGTTTAGATCCATTTTCGCCTGAACACAGTATCTAGAATATGTAGGCAGTCAATAAATATTTCTTGTGTTAATAAATGTAGATGTGACTTCAAAGGAAATGTTTACTAAAGAAAATACCTTACAACTGGTAATCCAAATCGATCTTTTATTTTCTATCTTGTTTCCAGCTCCTTATTCAGAAATGTGGCAGATCACTTAGGACAAATCAAGTTGATTAAAAACAATACTGACCCACTTTCAACAAGGAAAGACAGACTATATCCTCAATGTCTACTTAAAGTTGAGTATGCTCATTTTTTTTTCCAACCTGTGATCCATTGAGGAACATTGCAAAATCATTCCAGGAGCCATATTATATCCAAAGAGCCAATGGGGAAAAAATTAGCTGTTGAGAATGAAAGGAAAACATCAATGGCTATTTTTATTTTCATGAGCAATAATACCATTTTCTCAGTATGGAGTCCAGTTTATATTACATTCATTATCAGACTAAACAGACTTTTAAAGAAATAATTGAATGAAAGGTGATTTGTATTCTTCCAATGCAGGTATTTACATATAACCATTTGCTCAATCTGAAAAGCATCCTCATTTCTCCTCTGTACTGTGGGGCCATCTCAGAGACGGTTTGCATAAGTAATGCATTTATTTACTAATCTTCAAAGAGTCTCTATTTTTCCTGCCTTCCCATTGTAGTCATTAGGGGTCACAACCCTGCAGGAAATATGGGCTGCCATGGAAACACAAAATGTCTGCTGCTGGGCTTAGCGTAATTCCTCCCTAATAGAAAAACAACGAGCAGTAAATCCCATCTTTGATAAACTGACTTATTGTTATAAAGAGCCTCTATCTGGGAGGTGGAGATCCCTCGAAGCAGTTTTAAATGATACAAATGCGACCCGTACCTGGGCCGATTTCTCATTTTTCACAAAGAACTGGGTAATATTGTATCAGGTCAAGTCTAATTCCTTGTCACATTTAAAAATCATTGGCATTGCATTCAGTCATCTGTTTGGCACATTTATCAGATGCCATGCAGCACTGTGCTAGGGACTGGAACAAAGCAAATCATTTCCCCAAATCGCTTTTAATCCCAATGGAGAACTACAAATAAAATGCACCTACTCTATCATTTTCAACTACTTAACAATCATAGGTATTTTATTAGTTATAATCTCACATATTGAAAGTAAGATGAGCCTTCTCAGGGTTAAGGGACCAGACATCAGAGAAAAATATTCTAATATCCAACTCGAAGAAAAATCATATTCAATAGCAACAAGCAAAGGCTACCTTGCTTATATTTGGGGATAAAAGAAATGTAAAGGCAGAAAACAAAGAGCCATATCAAATTATTTTGTTCTGAAAGGAGAGTGTTCCTGCAAGTAGCAATGATTACTTAAACATTATTATACTATAAATGCTAAAAATAAAAATTATTGTCAAAATATGTACACATCAACATGTGTACCTTTGAGTCCCAGACACGTGGTCATTCGTTTGGGCATTGTCAGGAACATCCATTGGAAAGATGATACGTCTTTTCTCAAACAACTTTTTCTCTCTGTATTAGTCAGGACTCTCCAAAGAAAAAGAACTGGCAAGATGTACATGTACGTAAATATTATAAGATTTATTTTAGGAATTGGCTCAAGCGACTGTGTAGATGAGCAAGTCCGAATTCCATAGGGCAGTCCACAATTTAGCAACTCTAATGAAGGTTTTGATGGATTCCTCAGGAAAAGTTGGTTGGCTGAAGTAGACATGGAAATTCTTCTTTCTGACTGCTGAAATCATCAGTTCTCTCTTTAAGGCATTCAAATGATGGGATAAGACTTTTCACATTGCTGAAAGCAATCTCCTTTGTTGACTGTAAATGTAATCAGCCATAGATGCAATCAACTGACTAGTGATTTAAATTCATAAAATAGCTGCACAGTAATAACCAGGCCAGTGCTTGCTTAACCAAATAACTGGATGCTATAACCTAGGCAAGCTGACATAGAAACTTACCCATCACACTCTCTCAAGTCTCTAAGGCAGACTTTGAATCTGCTGTTTGTTTCTTTTCCTTCCATTACACCCAAATACTCACCCTGTGTTCCAGCCAGGCTGATCTAAGTGTTCTCTGAACATATCATGCTTATCCAGCCTCCGTATCACTATACACACTATATGCATTGCCTGGAATGCCTTCTTCTTCTCTGTGTCACTAATCCCTCCATCCAAATCCTATGAATCCTTCATGGCCTATTATCATATATTTGGACATTTAATTACTATTTCATCTACCTTGCTTACCAATTGTTTCCTATATGCAAATCTTGCCTCCACAAGGAGAGTGTAAGGTCCCTGAGAGCAAACATCAAGATTCTCTCTATTGCCACATTTTGATGAAGCAACCTGTCACTTTTACAAGGAACTGAGGGTGGTCTCTGGCTAACAGTCAGCTAAGAACTGAGGGCATTAAGTCTACCAACCATCAAGGAACTGAATTCTGCCAACAATCACATGTGCTTGGAATTGGATAATCTCCAGTCGAACCTTTGGATGAGACCCTGACTCTGGTTGACACTTTGATTGCAGCCTGTGAGAGACCCTGAAAAAGAAGCCACAGCTAAGCTGTGCCCAAATTTCTGATCCACATAAACTGAGATGTGTTTTTGTTTAAGCTGCTATGTTTTGAGGTAATTTGTTACACAGCAATAGATGAACTTTGACACTAGATTCAGAGCAAGGTCTCCAAAAATACTTCTGAATCAGAGCTATATAAGAATTATATTTTTGGTGTATACTCCAGTGACTTATGTTTGGGGAAAATATTATCCCATTTTTCTCAGATGAAGGCTAAGAACTTTAAGTGATGATCTAGGCTAGATACCAACTTCAGAATATGGAAGGTGAAAGCCAGGACATCCATTTCTTATTTGCCCCTTCATGGTGCTTAGAAAATGCTAATAATATTTGTTGCATTCACACAGAATGCTCCTGCAACCCTCATCTTGGGTGGACTCAGTTTACCAGCCTCTACTTTTGATAGGTCCTTATTGCTAGCAGAACTAAGTCCAATTCCCTAACTTATTATTCAAGTCTTTTCATGACTGGACCCAAACTACATGCCTAGCTTTGTCTCTCACCAATCTCCTTAACCCTATAACAGTCAGAGTGATCTTTTAAGAAACATGTCCTTCCCTTGATACAAATATTCCAATGGTTTCCCATTATTCTCAGAATAAAGACCTAAACCTATAATGTGGGGCCCTGCACAGCCTGGTCCCTGCCCATCTCTCTAGCCTTATCTGGTACTACCCTTGCTTAAATTTTCTTCTCTCTAGCCACATGCCACAGATCCTTCAAATAGGATATTGCCCTGGCATTACTCATCCTTCACCTCTTAGCATAGACTCTCTCTCTCATATAGGCATTTGATCACTTTCCAGACCAGGTCAAGCACCCCATTTTATGCTCCCATGATACTATAAACCTCTCCTTCCTAGGACTCATCAAACTTATTTGGGTGACTTATGAATGTCAGTCTCTCACTCACTGTAATGTCAGATCTACGTGGCTGCACCTTTGCCTTATTCCTTGTTGTATCCATAGCACCTGGCCCATGGGAGGTACTCAATAAATATTTTTGGAATAAATGTTGAACAGAAATCACTTCTCTTCTTTAAGCTTCAGTTTCTTCCAACACCTAGTAAGAGGTAATGTTTTTTCTCTTTTCCAGTTCTGACGAATTTGTGATTCAAGTTGGACACCATTCCCACCTGTTTTAGTTTGCTAAATGCAGCTGGAATGCAATGTACCAGAAATGGAATGGCTTTTAAAAAGGGAATTTATTAAGTTACAACCTTACAGTTCTAAGGCCATAAAAATATCTAAACCAGGGCATCCAGAGAAAGATACCTTGACTCAAGAAAGGCTGGTGTCAATCACATGGGAAGGCACATGGCTGGCATCTGCTGGTCCTTGTCCCCAGTTCCATTGCTTCCAGCTTCTGATGGCAGCGATTTCCTCTCTAAGCCCTGTGGGCCTTCACTTAGCTCCTCCGGGACACAA
The DNA here is from genome assembly GCA_004026745.1 of Myrmecophaga tridactyla. Taxonomy (NCBI): domain Eukaryota; kingdom Metazoa; phylum Chordata; class Mammalia; order Pilosa; family Myrmecophagidae; genus Myrmecophaga; species Myrmecophaga tridactyla. The sequence continues at coordinate 15,640 of PVIY010032230.1, forward strand.
TACTGAGTTCTGACTTGCTTAGCATCTCATAGCAAGGCACATGATGACATTTGTTGGGCTCTGCATCTCCAAATGTCTGTGTCTAGCGTCTCTCCTCCCTGCCAGCACTCCAAGCATCTCCAAATATCTGTGTTTCTGTTGACTCTGAAGAACTGTTTTCTCCAAAATGTGCCCTTTTAAAGGAGTCCAGGAAACTACTGAAGACCTACATTGAATGGGTGGAGTCACATCTCCACCTAATCAAGAGGTCCCACCCACAACTAGGTGTGTCACATCTCCATGGAAACAATCCAAAGTTTCCACCCCACAATATTGAATCAGGTTTAAAAGAAACATGACTGCCACCTACAAGACTGGATCAGGAAAAAGGGCATGACTTTTCTGGGGTACATAACAACTTCAAACTGGCATACCACTTTTCACCCTTAAGTTCGGAGGCAACTACATTTCTGGACCACTGCATTCGTGCTATACCTACTGAAATGAGGGGCAGATCCTTGACCCACTTTTCTAGCTCCAGAAGTAACGTTTAAATTCAGAAGACATATCACATAATGAAAAAATGTTTCTTTTTTGATGCCAAAAGAAAATCCAGAGAAGTAGAGATGATTTCCAAATTGATGAAATGTATGAGTTTGTTTAAATTTATAATTGTGCTCTTGGAGCTGTCCACACCTTTCTTGAGGTGAAAAGCTAGCTACTTTTCAGCATAGCTTCATGTTCTTGGATGGTTTTAGCCTGATGGATACTCAGTAATGACACTTATCTCTCTTGGATGGCATCGCTGAGAACAGACCATCAAAACAGAAAGCGTAGCTGTAGGTCGTAAAGTTTTGGAATATCATGCCTAGAAGCACCTAAAAGATAATCTGCTCTAAACCTTCTTACTTTACACATAGGGAACTGAGGATCATAGTAGGAGAGGATTCTGTCCAAAGTTAAAGCTAGTCAGTTTATCTACCAAAAAGATTTTGGGACTACAAAACAAGATTAGTGACTACCAATTTTTCTTTCTTCTCTTTTTGCTCGGTGTCATTTCTTATGGTTGCTGCCTCTCTCTCTTTTTTCCTCTGGTTATAAAAACATGATCATTTTCTTCTGAATCTCTTCTCAGCCCTTAATAAATATTGAGTTGTATGCCTTGCATTTAGGAAAGTTTTAATCAAATGAAGAGAAATAGACATCTGAAGTCTTGTGATGAGGAAATTGTACAGTGAACCCATGACCTTGAAGAAGGGCCTCTAGCAAACTTCACTCCAGTCCCCACTCCAATTTGAAAATCTTGCAGCTACATAATTGGCATATAATTTATTTCATGAAACTTCTATTTTCCTGCTAAGAGCCACCACTTTCTTACTAAGCCAATTGCTCCATCATACCAGTCTTGAAGTGTGCACAATTCAAATTTATGCCTCAGCAAAATTACAAATTACTACATGTCATGGGCATTTAAGAACCACTCATAAATAGTCAAAGCTATGAATATTATATCAAACAACTCCAAGGATCTACTGTTCTTTGAAGTAATAGCCTCACCAAACCAAGATAGGTATTTGTGGTACAGAGTCACAGGTCTTAATTTAAAGACCAGTTTATGCCACTATGAAATGTGGAATACTACTGGTTCAAAAAACGTATAAACCCAGAGAGTGTGCCAGGTAGGCCTAGAAATAGAAGATTAAAAAAATTCAAAGTCATCTTGATGACGGAGGAGCCCTTCCTCTTCCTCCTGTCTGAATGTAAGAGATTATTTTGTTTGCAACTGTGAATTGATTATTCATGCCTAGCTCTGTGCTATGCCAAACTGTGGTGATTTACAAAGAAATGTATAAATTAGGTTCCTGATTTTAATGGGCTTAAAGTGAAGTTGGGGAAGCCAGCCAGCTTACTGGAAATTGATAAATGGAAGGAACAAGAGCATATTTAACAGCATTTATTGGAAAAGAAAGTATTTGAGCAAGAGAAGATGAGATGAACTGGAGTAGACTTGGAAGGGCCCAAAGATGGAGTAGGAATTTGCTGCGGTCACCGCATGCCACAAGGGGAATGCCAAGGGGCTTTTTACCTATTTCATGTTATATTTTATTATCTCTTTGGAACAGAAAGGAATTCCCAATATCTTGGAGAATGGAGAACCATACAAAGTGAGGCTTAATAGAACTCTCTTTGGTAAATTTCGTTGAAGTAGAACCTACGTACAGAAATGTGCACAATTCATAAGTGCTCAATTTGATGAATTTTCACAAAGTGAACACTCTTGTAAGCAGCATCCAGATATAGAAACAGAACATGGCCAGCACTCTGAAGCCCTTGTTATTTCCCTTCCCAGTCACTGACCAACCACTTCCCACCCCCAGATTAACAGGTTCACTTTACCTCATATAGAACTTTATATATATGGAATCATGTTGTATGTTCTCTTTTGTGTCAGGCTTGTTCCATTCTGTATTGTTTGTGAGATCTGGCCTTTTGGTTGCATGTAACTGTGTAATAGACCTCTGTGTTGTTGCATGTAACTCTGTGTGTTGACCTTTAGGGGAGCATGATGGCTGCATACAGTTATAGTGGTCAGGAATAAATGAAATCATCCATTCACCACTTCTGTAAGCAGACAGATGGATTAGATATTCTATCATGAAGGAAGGAGGGAAGGACAGAAGGAAGGAAGAAAAAAAAGGGAGGGAGGGAGGGAAGGATGTAGGGAGAAAGGGAGGGGAGGAAGGAATAGACAAGGCCTTTACGGCCTCTAAACCAGGTTCTTGAAGGAAACTGGTTCCCAGCAATTAGGTGAAAGGGGAAATGAATGAGAGAAGGGTCTGAGGAGCAGACCTGAATGATACTAACATAAACCATCAGGTTAACCCAGAGACGAATAGGAGTGGCACTTGAAATTTACAAAAATGCTTTACCCAGCCACAATCAAGTTTTTGTAGGAAGAAGAAAATTGACAAAAAACCTTGCTACTGAAAATTGAGGAGATTCAATGGCAACCCTAAATTGTCTTTGTCTGGCAGGGAAGTTGAGGAAAGGCAAGAAATTTCAGAAAATTTTTTGTCTAAGTCAGTATTGACGTAACCAATAGATGCTGGGACTTGGTGACCCTCCTCCATTTTGGAAGAGATAAATATATGTCCCCTAACAGTATTACTACAAACCTCCTCTCAGTTCCCCTAGCCCTTCTGAGCAAAGAATATGGTACTCATTCAGTAAACATTTCTTACTTGCTTACCATATGCCAGGCACTGGGCTAGTCTGCTGGGAATATGGTGGTGAGCAGACAGCCTCTATCCTTGTGGCACTCAGTCTGTCCAGGTGGGCAGCCAAACACTACCTAACACTGTACAACAGGATTCTGGCAGGGCCATGAAACACCCAGTTTCACTCTGGAAGGTTTCCTCACCAAATTGAAAAGTTGCCCCCTGTCACCTTAGCACTCCTCTCCACTCCACCCCTCTACAGGGAATCTAGTGTGGGATGGAAGGTATGCATCCTTCAAACCATTCCCTGCTACCCATTTAGCACCTTAGGAGAAAGAGACCACTTCTCAGGATTTGTAGAAAGTCTGAGAAGGAGGAGCTGAATTCCAGTTGGCTAGAGTAGCTCCTGCTTTCTGGATAACTTGTGGATGGGAAACCACCACAGTTCCAGAGGGGGATCCTCCAAGGTAACTTTGAGTACCTTCTCCCACCCCTTTGCTGTACCACATACCCTAATCCTGGGGCCACAGATTCCTGTTTTCTCCTCTGCTTGGGCATAATAATGTAATGTAACTGGGCAGAAGGTCCATGGCTCCCTAGCTTGGGTAAACTACAGCAAATTGCAAAGGATTTAACATCTGAGCTAGACCTCTGCTTAAGGTGTTCTCAGAAACCATATGTAGGCTGGGACTGTCCTTGAAGGCAAGTAAGACAAGCGGCCAACACCACAATAATAAGAGTTGTCATTTTTTCATGCCAAGCATAATACATAATAGAGAAATTATTGAATACTATGGGCTAGGCCTTACCTAAGGGTTTTACATATTAACTCACTTAACTCATTTAATCCTCTCAGGAGCCCTATGAGGTAGATGCTCTTATGACCCCCATTTCATAGATGATGCACTGTTTGCTTAAGGAAATTGCCTCAGTTCACGCAATTGGTAAATTGGAGAAGCTGCAATTCAAGCCCAGGCTGTCTGGTATTGTAGTCTGGGCTCTAAGCACTATTACTACTACTCCCTTTTATGTGCAGTGTCATATTTCATTCTTTTACAAACCTTATGAGGAGAGTTATCCTTGTTTTACAGAAGAGGAGACTGTGGCTACATAAACTTTCTGTAGATCTGTCCCATAGCTAGCAAGTAGCAGAGCAGGATTTGAAGCTAATTCTGTTTCTCTGTTTTATCCTGTGGCCAGTAGACTAACTTAAGAAACTGAATGGTCCAGAGGTAAATAAAGGAGATTTGCTTGGTCTGAACTGGATAAGGCTTCTAGCTCTAACTTTTTGCCACCCTCTCCTCTCTTCACCCAACCAAGGGAATTGAAGTCAAAGTCGTCCTCCAAGACAAAAATGACAAATCAAAACTGAACTAATTTCATGAGGGGTGGGGGAAGGGGTTCCGAAGTGAACAAAAGAAGAACACAGCATGATGGTTAGAAGCATAGGCACTAGATGCAACTAGCCTGGCCAGAGTCTCTATTTGTATTACATACCACCCATATGCTCCTAGGGAAGTATTTAACCTCTCTGAGCTTCAGTTTTCTCATCTATAAAATGAAAAAAAAATTCCTACAACATACAGCTGTGGGCGAGAGTAATTAAGAATATCATTGAAAGCCGTTTACTGCAGAGCCAGGCTTAAGGTAAATGCTCAATAAATGGCAGCTAATATTATTTCAGTTCTCCTTCTTGCCACTTCCCTGTTTTCTTTCCCTAGTCACAAGCTGTACGCCATGCCTACTCTGGCCTAGAGGTGCCAATTTCCATTTAAAAGACACAGGTAGAGAGGTAATCAAGATGAAGGCAGGGAGGCACAATGCCTGGACAGATCAAAGCTGCTTCCAATAGCAACATGAATTTTCCCAATCTAAAATCATTCTCATAGGGACTGGCTGGAAAACGAAGATTTTTTTAAACTATAAAAAACTTTTATTTTTGAAAAAGCAAAAGTTGTTGAAGTTGATTTTTTCCCCCACTTCCTGAGAGCAAACTGTTTCCCTGATCTTCAAGGGTACTTAGCAAAATGATAAATGATTACACATACAACCGGCCTAAGATTGCCCTTTAGATTCCCAAAATAATCTATTCCCAGAAACAATTTACGTTGAATTGGTTACAAAAAGAGTTCCACCTCCTTGCTGCCTTAAGGATAGTTGCTCAAGTGGGTACAAGGGGTCTAGAAGTTGCTGTATCCAACCACGACCAGTCCACCCAGTTAGTTCCAGTACTTGGAGTTAATTAGGTTTGTTTTGCAGCTATTATGGGTGTTTTTATGCAGGCCCATCTTGTCCCTTGCTTCAGCGAATGAGGGTAGACTTACGGACAGATTTTACTTCTCAAAGCCATATAGGTATTTTATAGCACCAGCTTAAATGTCTCTCTCCCTGCCTCCTTGAATCAGAGTTCCAAACACCACTTAGGGCTGTGTTAGAAATCAAACAGGATTACCGATAATAATTCTAAAATGCTATTTATTGTACTAAGCAAAGCACTTTTCCTGCTCTGGCTCATCTAATGTTCACAACCCCATTGGGTGTGGTCCTTGTTCTGACCTTTCATTTCATAGATGAGGCCACTAAGGTCTAGAGAGGTTAGTAACTTCTTAAGTTCTCATTAACTGGCAGAGTGAGGGCTGGAAGCCAACTTCCTGTGTCTAAAGACTGAGAGATGTTTCCTTTGGAAAGGAAAGAGCTTTTTGGATTCCGGTGATTGCAGCCATTTGGAAGTTAGTTTGTCAAGGTACCTTAGCACTGAGTCACTATTCTCGGCATCTTCCAGAAGCTCCTACTGGAGACAAAATTTGGAGGGGGAAATTTCAAGAACCAAGCGTGACAGTGAATAACAATGAAATGGTTTTCTTTTACTTAATCAAGTCCTTTTCAAACCAAGCCTTTGGTGGCCATTTTATTTGCCACCAAGTGCATAGCTTCGGCTCATATAAAAAGTCAAGTTGCAGTCATATTGAACATCTCTCATTCTGAAATGAGAGCCTGAGAAGAAAATCACAATGAACTTTTATCCAAACCAGTCTGAAAATATCATGGCTTTCATCAGAACTCAAATCCAATCAGTATCCATTATAGGCAAGACACACTATACGAGGTACTGGGAAGGGTGCAAAGATGAATAATGGCCAGTCCTTGCCTTCAAGGAGCTTTGTCTTCAAAATATTCCGTGAGAACACATGGAATCCACAAACAAGGTGCCTGACACCTTGGACAAATCTCTCTGAGCCTCCCTTTCATATCTATAATTGTGCAGTAGATAACATTCTCTAATTCCATGAATGTGCACACCCCAGAGATAATACTGACAGTAGCTTCTGGAAAAGTTCAGAGGAGGAAAAAGACTTGGAGGCTGGAAACATTGTACAATCCCCTCCTAACCTCCAAAACAAATATATGTGGCATTGGGCTGACTTGCATCTTTAAATTATTCCAGGGCTGGGGGTGGAATTTGGAAAAAAGTGAAAATGCCATTTTCCAGACAGTAGGCCTAAGAAAGCAGGCAACTAATTTGATGGCCTCATAGTGTGAGTAATTTGCCCAGACTGGTGGAGAGAGTCCATAGAAGCTATGTCTTACACAGCTGAAAACATCCTGACACATCCAGAGTATCAGTTGAATGATGCACTTTACCCATAATTGTTTGGGGTCTTGTAGGAGCAGCCTCCAGATCAAATGAGCAAAGTTTAATTTTTTGATTTTCCATTCAGTTAGGAGTTAATAGTATTTGCATTCTGAAGTCCAATGGAGTTGGTTCCCTTCTCGAAACTCAGTTTATAGAACCTCCCTACAGATCAGCATTGTGATAACTGCGGCCATCTCTAGTGCCATTCCCACCCCAGCAATTTCCTGAGTGTGTACCATGTGCTAGTCATTATGCTCAAATCTGAGGAGTCTCAAAGAGGAATGACACTCCATGCTTGCCCTTGAAGATTTCTCTGCCTAGTGAGGAAGAACTAGACTTGGGGTCAGCAAACTCTTTTTTAAGTTTAAAATGGGATCTCATCTCAATAAAGATCTGATAATCTTTGGTTTAGTGAGGTGAGGGTGGGGTTAAGCCCAAAAGTTTACAGGATGGGGGCAAGTAACAAAGCATGTCTGGTGAAGACTGTGGCAAAGAAGTACAAGCATCCGCTCCCCTTGGAGGGGATCAAGCCACAAGTGGAGGTTTGCCACGCAGAAATGATGACCCAGGATGCCAAAGCTTTTGAGTCTCAAAAAACAAAAACAAAGGTAAAAAAAACAAAAACAAGAAATCTGTTTTTTATGAGAAGAATTCTCTCTATTCTTAAATGTCAGCAACTAATTTTAAACCTGTTTTTAACACTGAACAAGGACCAAACAAGAAACATCTAAGGGACCATTGCAGAAGTCTGCAAATTGTTAACGTGTGATGTCTACTTCAACAGAGTCATGCTGACTGGGTTCCATTTGCATTTTTGCCACGTATCTTAGCATAAGTCACTTACTCCTCTGGGCCTCGGTTTCTTCCACTGAAAAATGGGAATAAATGCTTACTCTCTCAGACTATGGTAAGCAATCTAATGGGATTAAAAATGTGAAAATGGCTCAGAAAAGTTTCTTCTTTTTTTTAAGTATGAAGTGTGGATCTCCTGAGACACTCCAGTTTTAGTTGCTTTGTCTAACTGGCTCATTGTAAATGAGAACAACAGTCCCAACGATTTTAAACATACTAAATGTCTCTTCATGTTTTCTGCAAGGCAAGTTGGAGCATTTCTACATGAGTGCAAATGTACCCAATTCCATATTACAAAAACACTGGGTTAATGGGTTTTGAGTGAATAATAAAACTACATCCATGTGCACCTGATTTGGCAATTATTTAGAATCATAGTAGACCCCATCTGATGCTGAGGGCAAAATTGGCCTTTCTCAGAACTATAGATTAGCACCTTTGTTCTCACTATTCAAATTGAAAGAACTCAATTTCATAGAGAGATGGTATTGTCTCCACATCCATTCAAGGAAATGTTATAAGTTGTGAACCTTGGAACATCTCTTTAATTCCACTCTGACCATTCCTACTCTTAATCGTGTCATTCAAGCAACACTGACCAATAACTGTAATTTCTAATAACAGCTGCATTGTGGCCAGTTTAGCTTGAAAGTCCATTGTGAATTTAGAGATTACAATTCTGCCAAATGACAAGTCAAACCAGTCCTCAAGTGTTATCTCAGCTATTCTGCTTGTCTATTTTAGAGAAAAACACGTAGCTTTATATGTTTTTTGTAGGATCAAATTCTGTTCTGCAATTTTAGTTTACTGCTCCAAATACCAAAACTCATCTTCTAGAAGATGTTACAAGTATCTGGTCAAGATGTGTGCTTTACAGTCTCTGAAATTAGCTCTTTTTGGTAAGATTCTTATGTGGAATCTCTGGTTTTAGAATAATGTACTTTGTTTGAAAAGAAAAATTTTTATTACTTTTTTTGAAAATTCTTTCCCCCTTAATTCCATCAGTTTTTCTATACTTCTTGCCTGTCTTTGTAATCAAAGAGGCTAAAATGTCCCTTTTGCTTCTAATACAGGGATGGAGCTGGATTATGAAGAAAAAACTTACAATAGAAAAACCCTATAGATTGTATCAATGTAGGCAAATCGTTCTGTGAAAAAGAAACAACACATCTTACGTGAAACTTCTTTATGCAGAGTTTTCAACCAACACATCGTGCCGGGGAAGAGATCACGGACCCTTGCAGCTGTGATTTGATTCTTTTTTTTTTTTTTAATCCGCAGATAGCATCCCTACAGGAGAATAGCCCCCTTTGGAGACCCTTTGGAGAGCTTTCTACGTTTCAGGTTCTTTCATAATCTCTACTTGGTCACTAATTTGCTTCCATGGAGAGGTGACTTGAAAACACCACAAAAATAGACCATTGGACATGCGGAGAGACTGATTTTTAAGCATTAGTAAATTGACTTTTCAAAAACAAAAATTAAAGCCAGAATAATTTTGTGGCCTATTGATGTGAAATCTTTCCATAAGAAACCCTAGGCAAAAGAACCAAAAACATATGGATTAAGGTCTGGTTAACTTCTTATTGTGTTGACTGACCTGATTTCATATAAATACCACCGTATGAATATTTTTTTTAAATTGGAACAATATTTTTAAGCCCAGGCAAGCCCTCCCATAGGATAGATAGGGGCCATGACAAAAAAAACTGGTCATTAGCATCATGATTAATTGTATTTTCAGACATTGGCTATTTCAGTTTTCTGCTGTTCCAAAAATGTACACCATACGGACTCTTTGTCAAAGTAGCAGGATCTAAACAGCACACAGAGAAATAAACTAGCTGTATGATATCTATATATCTGTAAACTATTTTTGTGTATTAAAAAATTATAAAGCATTACCCTGAAAGCAAGATTCTTCTTTTTCACCAATACCAAGGGACATTCCTTTCTCAGAGCAGAGCCAGGATAGTGCAATTATTTTTAACTAAACAACTAGTAATTTTTAAAAAAGGAAACTACAACTTAAAAAACACCCAGTTAGATGGAACACTTACAGCATGTTTGTTGACCACATTTTCAATATTTTACAATCAAGCCCAACATCTTGTACAATAAATAAGGGAGAGCCCCAATAAACAAAAATCGGCAGTAATGTTCTTACCCTGTCTTTAGGTGGACATTTCCACAGACACTATTCACTGCACTACACTACACTGTTGATAATAAAAAGAAGATATGAAATTCAATAATCTTATTCTATTTTTATTTGAGATAAACAAAAGAGCCATAAAATCTTCTCAATATTGCCATTCTTTAAAGAAAGTTACAGCTATCTTCCAGCACTACACATAACAATTTATTGTACCTGAATAATTAACTTCAGTGGGATAAAGTCCATATGTTTCAAATAAACTTGAAAGACGGTTGTTTTCTTGTAATCCAATTCTCCCAGTTAAACAATATACTAATTAGTCACATATTTCATAAAAGTTACAGGGATGTAATAGCAGCTTGTAAATTGCCGTGCATTGCATAATATATGATTCCATAAATCATCGCAAAGCATAAAATAATGGGCAAGACCTAAGGTTGGGTAAAAAGTAAACTATAAAACATGATTTAAACTAAATTTATCATTTTATCTGTTTTTAAGAAGTGATGGGTGGACATCAAAAATGAAAAGGAGAAAATGTGTTCCTGGAAAAGACAACCCATTTTGTTTAGATTGCAGCCATCTTTGGAAACGTACAGATGTACAGAGAAAGCAGGATCACGCAGCCACTGATTTCCATTTTTAAGAGGAATTATTAACTAACCAACCAGTTCAGATTTGATTACGTATAAAAGGTCTCCATTTCACATGGAGGGGTGGGGGGGGGTAAGGGGCACGGGACCAAAGAGGTGGGAAAAACAACATAAACAGCACTTAATCACTAGTGAAATCAAACTGTTTTTTACTCCTCATAAGTGACATTAAAGAAGAGGCAACTGCTTGCATTGCATATATTTAGAACCCCATTTAAAAATATTGTGTCTCTAGTTTATTTTCCCCTACTAAATTTCCTTCACTGAAGCCACAGAAATGAGATAACATTAACCAAAATGTACAGTTTGAAAATCTTTCTAGAAAATGTTTTCCATTTTCTTTATTCCTTCTGAATTCTGGGAGCTTGTGGTAGTCAATCTCTAAATTAGCTACTATTTGTCATAACCCACAACTCCCCACAGTCTGTATCCTTCACTCAGAAAAGCTAATACAGAATGCTGATTTTTTGCAATCTAGCCACAGATACATTAAAACAAATATTCTTACATTTACAGCCTTATACAACAAAGAAGAGACAAACTTCCATTTTTAAAGATAGAATAAACCAAAACGCCAGTGAAAAATACAATTAATGGCATTCTAAGGAAACAAATATGTGATTTTACTTATCATTTTATCAATTAAAATAGTTTTTCAGTATTTATATATCAAATGCCAAAGAAATCACCCATACCAACAGAAAATTCCATTTAGATATCAAAATAGTCTTACCAAAATGCTTGACATCACCCAACCAACTTTTTCGAATAACACGGTTTGAAAATCATGTACATGATAATTATACCAATAACCTCTCCAAACTTCACTTAATCTCATTTTTCACCTCCAAAAACAAAGTAACGTCTTCAATACCCTGGTGCCCCCTTTTGGTGTAGATAGATCAAGGCGTTTTTTCCAACTAAAAAGGGAATCATATACACTGTATGTATTCATTCACGAGACAGTGGTGTTTAACTTGGGAAATGTCAATTCACACTGCAGATGGCTCATGGTTATTAGAGCTTTTGTTCTGCCTTTACTATGACCAGTTATTGATCTAAAACATGTGCAAACAAACAAAGCTAACTCTTTGAGTGGGAAAGGAGACACGTCCTTTCCCTTACACAATTGCATGGCACCGCTCAAATTCCTTGAGTTCTCGTCCCAGTCTTCATGGTAAATAAGTGACCCATTACCTTTGCTACAGGACGTTCAATGGCTCTCTGACGACTGCATTCAGAAGATATTTTTTTTGTCCTCGGTACATTTATGCTGTATATCTGTCTATCATCCTGATGAAAGAAAGGTTGGTGAGCATGTATAGATCCCAACATCTATTGACAAACAGCAAGATGAAGCATGGAGACACAGCCCGGCAAACAAGCTTTGTCAAGGGGGAAAATAAAAGTTAGTATTTTAAAGAGTTTAATCAAAATTTAAGAAAAAGAAAAAAATTAAGTATCCTTACGATTTCTCATATGTTAGAGCTGGTAATTATGCCTCAAAAAAATAAGTTCTTTCCACGTTCAACAGCACTTTGTGAAGAAGACGAGCTGATTTCCAGCAGGGATATTGAATCCTTCCATCTGAAGGACCAATCAAGTGTGAAGTACAGTATAGTTTTAGATTCAATTGAAAGGAAAAAGCTTGACTACTAGTTCATAGCATGACAACTTTCATGGATTAGTTCAGACCCTATTCTCCTTCCTGAAAGGGTATCACAGCATGAAGACAGTTTTCAATGCGCTAAACCTTAATAGCTGAGTGGGGGAGCCAAAGCTTCCCTTTGGTCTCTATAGAAACAGTATAGCCAAAATTCGAGGCAAAATTAGTCTTTGGTCTTAGGTGCTGCATCTCCCCTCCAAGGTTTCTATTTGCAGACAGAGTTTAGCCCTTATCAAATGTACAAAATTTGGGGGCATTGCCGTAAAAGGGAAGAGGCAAAATCTGCTTCATTATTTTCCCCTCTGAAATCCACACAGGTGGTCATTTCAAGGAAATACCAACAAGCCTGATGTGTGATGCCCAGTGTCAAAGGCAGGTGGAATAATTAAGAAAAGACTTGCTCTTTGTTTTGCTGGTGATGGCTGCGGTTGTTAAAAATCTCTTCCAGTTTATCTCTGCAGCCACCGCACTGTGCCTGCAGCACTCAGGTTCAAGCAAGCCTCTCCCCTCCCTCTTCTCCCTCTGCCTTCCCCACTTATTTCAGTCTTTGGGATTTTCCCACAGCAGCCACTACAGCATTCCATGAATTGTTTCCCCACCCTCGTCCCCGCATCACAACTGAGTACTTTGTTAGAAGAAAGAAGTGTTACAACAACACCGAAGGGGTGTAAAACATTGCACAAATAAGACACTTCATTAAGATTTACCATGATCAAATTGTCTTTGTCAACAATTCCTAGTCAAAGGCAACAAGACCCTAACACTCAGGGATTTGCTTCTAGCCATGCAAACAGTTTTACTTTCCACTCATCTCAGCGGTATCTGGAATCTACTTAGAACATTATTTTGATTCTTTTATTTTCTTTCTTCCTAGCTACAATTTCATCTCCAAGTTCAAGACTTCTGATCTGCCTTAGAAAGGGGATTCAAACTTGTGGTGAAGAAGGTCTAGAATTCATTTCCCTGGAGTCTTAAAACCACTAGACCAGGCTGGGACCTGAGAAGAAGCTCTGATCTTGTAGTGGATCTGAAGGATTCAGATGTTGATGAGAAAACCTCTGAAATATGTTAACTAAGGGATGTCAGAAATGACTCTTCCAGTGAATCCTATAATGCCGTGTCAGAAGAACTGGCTTGAAAACCTGTCAAACCAGCTTTTAAGAGCTGCTGGTAGTTCTAGAGCTAGTAGTTGGGGTACCCTTGTCTAAAACATCACATTCACATAATACCGGAGGGATTGCAATACAATTGTTATATGGCATCTGGACCTCTGGAGCCTTCAGATTTATGGATCTGGAAGCAGCTCAAAAACATTTTTAATAGTGAAAGAGCAACCCCTTGGCATCCAGCATTAAGCAACACAGCCAAAAGG
>PVIY010032231.1:0-29159 GCA_004026745.1 Myrmecophaga tridactyla
GTTGTTACTAGCAATGGGCTTGAGAAGACTAACTGAATTTAGGGGTGAGGTTGATCTGTTCTGAAAAGATGAAATGGACCTAAAAACAAATCTGATCCAGTCACTTACACTTTTAAAATCCTCTCTTGACTTCCCCTACGGAATAGAATCCAAATTCATTAGTTTTGTTTATAAGATTTTCTTGGTCTATCTCTCCAGCCTCAACTCCTAGCACCCCAGCTGTGTACAGAGGCTTCAGACATACTGAACTTGCTCCTCCTACTTCTTTGCTTTTACATAGTCTTTCCCTCTGCTGGGATACTTTTTGCCAGCTGTTTTGCTTGGTAAAGCTCATTTATTTGCTACCTCCTTGGTGAAACTTTGCTAGAAATCCTAGACAGAGGTAGTAGGAACTCCTCTTTGTCCATTTTTATTATGGCGGTTCTAATGTTATGATATAGTTTATTTACCTGCCTTAATCTTTTTTTTATTGTGGTATAATTTATGTACAATAAAGTATACTATCTTAAATATACAGTTAACATATTTTTCATGTCTGTATTTGTTTCTGGACCTTGAGCCTTCAGAGCATCTTATTTAATTCATTTGTTTATCCCCAGGGCCTAGACACTCAATTAGTGCTTGAATAAATGAATGACCATTAGGTGATTTCTTTATGGAAAGGGAGCACCAAGGATGTTTGTGGATTTTTTTCTTTTTTTCTTTTTTGGCAGGACTGTAAAAAGTATTATTTGCTCAAGTATTATTTGCTCACTCCCATGACATTAAACTCAAAGTTAAAAGATAGAATCTAAAATGTTATTGGCTTCCTTAATGGCAATTATAGGTTCATGAATAAAAACAAATTCCATCCATTTTTCTACCTGTTCAATAGCATTTTATTAGAAGCTATAAATCTTAAGGCTTAAGGTATTAAAAAGCAAAGAGATATGGTTAGGATCAAACTGCTTTTCTTTTACTATTTATTCCTTACAAAGAATGCATCTACCCCCTCTTTTTAAATTCCCAAATCTATGATCAGATTGCTTTAGAAATGGAAAGATGTTTCATTTCAAAATCACTTCCTCCACTAAAGTTGCTGAAGGAAATAATATTTATGCATTTTTTTCCAAGCTAGATATCAGAAGACTTGCTCAGAGCAATTTGATTCTAAAGAGTGCTTAGTAGTTTTCCTTGAAAGGTAATCCTGAAATCAATCCCTTCAATTTATACTAAGTCCACAAAGGAAATAAACATATTTTCCTAGTTAAAAGGCTAGCCCAGTTACCTTTTCTGTGCTAGAAAATCCAGACTGAAATATCAATACTTTGCACTGATTCACATTTTAAACTCTTCTTTGAAAAGTATCTATGGAAACAGGTAAATAATAGCATCAAATGGATATGTTTTGTCTACTATCCTCACTGACCTAGATGGCGTTTTATCTTCTCAGCTCATCTTAATTTTATTATATAACTGTCTTTCTTCCATTAATTAATTAACCAGTCAATCAGTGCATTCATTTACACAGTCAGTCATTGTTGATACGTATTATGTGCAAGTTTCATACACTTTGGGGATGCCATGATGCCAGGTTCAGACTAAAATTCTATCTTGGCTCTCCATTTTTTAAAAATTAGTTTTTATTTCTTTCTTCAATTTAACATGCCAATATATTATTTACATTGTAGATATAATATCCTTAAGTTCTCTAGCAACTAGCATTGTACACCACTGAAACGAATAATGGCTAATGCAGTTTAAGTTCTTAGTGAGGTTAATGTTATACATTTCATTACTAATGAAATGGGCGATTCAAGCAAAATCCTCTTTCCTGGGAAATTTGTATCTCCTTGGTTCCCAGTATTAATTATCTAAATATTATTAATGTTATATCACTATGGACCATTTTTTTAAAAAGCTTAAAGAACATTATAAATACAAAAATGTATTTGATAAATGTTATTGTTAATTTTTAGAAAAATTAATTGGTTTGCTGGTAGAGTTGAGAATAGAAATGTAATTGCTTTAAATACTGAATTCTCATGCTTGGAAAGCCAACTTCTTCTGCAGTGTTAAGATGTGAACTAATGATAAACAGACAAAAATTAAGCACATTGCCTTGATTGTGGTTTTAAAAAGTGCATACATTTGCCTTATGAAAACTTGAATTTCTATATAACACAGTTTGAAAACATTACAGGATGAGGCCATTTAATAGGACAGCTCCTGTAGAAGGTAACTTGGTGTCCTATGATAAGAAACTCTGTTTATATACTAAATGATATGATTACTTACCAACTGAAATGAGAAGAGTCAGATCCTTCCTTTATTTTTCGTTTATGGCATAGGGAAAATAGAAAATTTGGGGGAAATTGGGAGTTTCTCAGAGTCTCCTTCTAGGGAAAGAGATAATGGAAGACCCTTTCTCTCTGTCTTAGGTGATCTCCCTTTTGAGATCCTGGGTCTTACTCAGGAATAAGTGCTCATACTCAAAGAAAACCTAGATTTCTTTCATTTTAGCCTGTAAATCAAGAGGTAAAGACTTTTTTTGGTTCTCCTTAAGAGAGTTCTGCCCTCAGTAGAGGGCAGAGAATGAGTGTGTATCGTTAATTACTTGAGAATTGTTTACCTCTTTAATTTAGAGAGCACTTGCCCATGGCAGGTAATAAAGTTACCTTGGTTATGTAAGAATAACCTGAGTGGTTTACTCAGACTGTTCGCAAATGTTTGGACATTCCTCAAGGGCTGTCTGAGACTTACTAGTTAGCTTTATTTTCCACAGCTCTTCTCAGATTCACTTTTAAACCATCCAATCACATTGAGAGGAGCAGGGCTTCTTGAAATTGCAACATTATGGTTTTCTAGCCATGTGACACAGCTTTTCAGACAGGAGTTAAATTTCAACCCAGATATCTCTGTTCTATTTAGGTCACCTACAGGCCAGACAAAGCCAAGGTCATGCGTTGAACCAATATAAGGAGTTTTGTTGGTTCCAATAACTATAATGTTATTCACTGTTTGAAATACTATACCTTGGTTAATCATAAGTTGCAGCTGTTGTGTCCTTTTATTTATGAGCCTTTAATCAAGAGGGCACAGCAAGTTTGAAAGGAGTCTTTCACAAGATCTTCATTTTGGAAACTCTCTTTTCTTGTGAAAGGAAAAGAACTTCACGTGGGCTTGAAAAAGTTGTTGAATATTACATTCTTGCCTCTCAGAAAGCAGATTTTTCTATTCCATTTTTAAATCATCAAATTGTAATCTTTATGTTTCAGCTAATGGCAATAGAAATGCTGAGCCAGTGCTCTCTAGACAATTCCCTTTAATTTTCCCCAAACTTGATTATATGTTAAGTTATATATTGACTCTCTGAAAACAGACTTTACTCTCCAGAATTCAAGTTGTCTGTCTATAACCATGTGTTTCTCCTGATAGTAATATAAACAGTTTGACCAGAACTCTAGAGGCAGCTTTTTACTGGCTGCCTCTACTAGCATTTCTGATAGATGACCTTTGTGCTTTATATTCTACCTTATTTTATGAGAACTCATCTTGTGAGTTATCCTTCCTAAAAGGTGTCATAACCAAGAGTTTGGATAGGATAATGTTATGAATAAACTTTGGAAAACACTGTTTCTATGAATGGAATTTTTTAATCTAAGAATTTAATAATAGGTTTTGTTTTCAGATTTCTTGATTTGTTAGCTTCATCTTAAATTGGATTTATAACACTATGTTTGGTACACCCCCTTTACTTTGTGGCTCTCAAACTGTTTTCAAACTTTAAAATCACAATTACATCTTGCGCATAACTTTTTTTGTGGATTGCATCCATGTGAACTTTTAATTTTCACTTGATAATCCCATACGGACACTCTACTCCAGTCTCACAGGTCTCATGTGTATCCGTGACTAGGGCGTGCATTTACCCACCTTTATGTCTTAGATAATGATGTTACCTTAGCCTGAATTCTTCCCTCATCTTTGTCTGCAGAGTTTTTCTCATCCTTCAAGACAAGTCTCAAATACTATTTCCATCATTAAACTTTTCTCCTGCTCTCTAGTGGGATTAAATCTTCCTCTTTGTAACACTTTATATTGGACCCATTATTCAAGCATTACAGTTCACTGTGTCTTGAGTTTGATTAATTTTGTACATAGCTGCCTCTTCTACAAGAGATAAGTTTATTGAGGACTACGACCATATCTTCATGCAGTACCCAAATGATGCCTTGGCACATGTTGCATATCTCTTGTTTTCTCTTAAACGTATGAAAACAATGATAATTAGACTGTTAGAACTGCCATGAGAAAGAGCTGAGACTAATAGTAAAATCCTTGATCAGAGCCAAAATTCTCCTTAAAATAGTCACTTAGTCTTAAAATGATTATCTCAAGTTTTCAATGACAAATGTACCATATAATGATCAGTGTTTTTCTAAGATACCTAAAAATTAAGATGGACAGTCAGCTAGAATAGAAGTTAATACAAATACACCTTCTGTCTGCCCCAGTCTGTTTTGACCAAGTCGGGTTGAAGCAAAAATGCTGGGGAATGAATTTTTCTAACTGAACCTGTTTGTTTAGGCCTCCTTCAAGCCTTTTAACCCTGGCTTCATCTCTACCTGTATCCACCCTTTCAATAATCTTTCTTTGTGGGATGGCAGTTTAGCTGTTACAGATAAAGGGGTCATTCTCATTATTCCAGTAATAGTACATCCTAAGTAAATCACACCCAACTGGACTATTTACTCAGAGGGTGATGGCATGGGACATTAAAACAAACAAGCAAGCTAAGAGGATTGTCTGGGACCAAAGGAACAGTTATTTGATTTGTTTAAAGAATAAACTTATAAGTTACACTTTCCCCCTTTGTAGCACAGATAAAAATCTTTGCATGAAGAATATTTCAACATCACAGCTGCAAGTATAACTTCACAGTTGAAAATGTTTTTCATTTTGGAAAAAGGCAATTTCTACTTTGTAATGGAAGACAAGAATGATGAGAGATAAAACTTGGATGCAAGACCAGTATAGCAGAATCTAATTCAACAACTTAAAATCAGGAGATCTTGGTTTTAATCTTGCTTCTAGTCCAGTCAAGAAGTATTGTCTACTGTGTTCAGTACAGTTAAGAAATATTGACAGTACAGTAATAGGAGAAAACACGATGTCTGCCCTTAAAGGAATAAAAGTGTAATAGACAGCTCTTATGTACCTGAACTAACCAAAAAATGACATCAAGCAGGTGTAATCAAAGTACCACATGGCTAACTACAAGCCAGAAGACAAGAAATGGTTTATTGTGAACTCTGCTATAAGGTGGCGTTAAGGTTTTTGGAGAGTCTAATGACTCATTTTATTTATTTTAAACTGAGGATTGTACCAGTCGTCTACCAAGTAGACAGGAATAATCTGAGTAATGTTTAGAACAGTGAATTTAGAAATTTAAGTCTTTTGCAAAACTGTAAACATAGAATGAGAATAAGAAATAGTGTGGTAGGAAAGGGCTTTTAAACATTTATTAATACTCAATAGTAAAAGGAGTAAGAATGCTTTCATAGTACAGTTATAATGCTAAAGATATTTATTCTTTCATTAGTGACTTTCCAAGTTATCATTAAATGGCAATTTATGAGAAAATAAGTTCATTTGTTCTTTCCTGACTTAATGAAATATGTAATGCTTCATTTTTCCATAAGACTGATTACTTCTCCATTTTCACTTTACTCCGTTCATCCAACCATTCATTCAACACATAGTTACTTTCTATGTACCATGTGGCAAGCCTTGTGGTAGGAGCTGAGAATAACAAGGTGAAGAAGATATTGTGAAGGGACCAAGAGAAAAAATAAGCTTCTACTGTTATATTTAAAATAGTTAAAATAGATTTTTCAGTAGTCAAATTTGAAGAGAACTACATTTGCTAGATTTCCTATGTCATCTCTATTTATTGTTCACTCACTCATTCATTCTCTTTCAAGTTGAGTATTAGAGACGTGAGTCATCCTTAACATCTCCCTTTCATTTTCCCTGTAAATGCAAATAAATCACCAAATCCCTTCAAATTTTTATCTCTAGTGTATGTGTTGAATTTCCCCATTTCTCAACATATTTACCATCTTGTCTGCTCCAGTTACCTCCTGACTAATCTCCCAGTTTCCACTCTTGCTTCCCTTGCATTAGTTGCTTTAAAATGTTTTGGCCACCTCATAACACCATTACATATATTCTTTCCTTTTCTAGGAATAGTAGTCCTTTCCCCAATATTCACCTGGCCAATTCCTTTTATCCTTCAGTCTCTTAAGAAAATTAGACCTCCCCTGTAGTCCCTAATCTTACCATTTTATTTTTATTCATTGCATTTATTAAATTTTTAAATGATGAGTTTCTTTGAATGATTTTTAAAGTATCAGTGGCTCCCATTAGGTTATAAGTTCTGTGATGGCTAAAACCAGGTTTGTTTTATTTATTGCCATATCCATAGTACCTAGCATAGTCCTAGCACAGTCATCAAATATTTTGACTACCTACTTTATGTCAGGTGCTGGGCCCTTGGGGTCCAAAGTGAATGAGTTCTACTTTCTTTGGCATGTAGTCTGTTGGAAGGCAAGGCATCTAAAGATAAAATGGATTAATAAATATATTAGAAAAGGATATCGGAATGCTGGAATTCCAGCACACAATAATTTCTTTAAGAATCTAACTGGAGGGAAATTTTCCTTATTTAACAATAATACAAACTTAAGGAATTAGGATGGTATTTTTGAATAACTGTGAAATAAATTTCCCACCAGTATATAGAAAGATCTAAGCCAATGAGTTGTCTCTTTCATTTTTTAATTTTATTTTAATTTTACTCCTGTCACATTATGAAGTTCTCAACCTCAGGATCCTAAAGTTTGAAATAACTTAATGTTAGAAAACTCAATTATAATATCCCAACAGGTATTCATTAGACTTTGACCCATTCCAATGTATTCCACAAGAAACCTGTTCTATTTTTGGATAGTTTGAGTCATTAGAAAAATTTTTGTTATGTTGAGCTAAAATATGCCTCTCTTTTCTTTCTGCCCATTTGTCTGCCCTTTGATGACTTGGAGATAAATTTGCTCTCGCTTCCATGTAACAATCCTGCAGCAATTCGTAGAGAGCTACAAATACATTCTTTTATTCTGAATCTAAACAATCCTAGTTTCTCCACTTATTCTTCATGCTACTCTTTTAACATGCTCCAGTTTTTCTTTATATCCTTTAAAACTTGGCACCCAGAATGGAGGCAGCACCCCAATTGTGTCTAACCACCTCAGAGCACAGAGCGACTATTTCTTTCTTTCCTTGATCAGAACACTATACTTCTGCTAATCTGGCCTTAAATTGCATTGGGTTTTTCAGCAGCCAAGTCACACTATTGGCTCATATAATGTTCACAGTCAACTAAAACCCCTAGATCTTTTTTCACATGAACTCTTACTTAGACTGGTTATTCTCCCATCCTGAACTTAGGCATGTAATGGTCCTTTTTCATGTATCCATGTAATAGGTTTTTACATTTATTCTCATTTAGTCTTATTTGATTAACTTCAGACCAGTATTCTAGTCAGTCTTTTTGTGGGGTCTTCAGGCTTGGCAAAAGAAAAACCCCAGTGAATACCACAAAACAGTTATTTGCTTTAAGTTAAGGAAATGAAACGTTCTGCTGGTTTTAAGTTTCTCAAGTTCTTTCCCTCCTCCACCCCCAATCCCCTTCAGTGTTTTGGTCTGAGGCCCAGTGGAGGATATCTGCAACTACACTCCCTTTACAGAGGCCCCATTCTCATCCTCCAAACACCACCATTCAATAATAGCTGGGGTCTGCTTTGGCTAAGCCGAGGGAACATTTAACTTTGCTGAGAAAACTTTTGCTGCCCAGCGATATGAAACAAGCCCCCTATTCGCACTGTTGCATGGCTGGGCAGGTTTGGCCCATTGTCTCCTAGAGGAAACAGAAACACTCCCCCCCGACCCCCCTACCCCTATCCACCCCACCGTCTCTTTTGTCCCCACAATCCAGCTCTGGAAAATATTTGAAGGCCACAGAAGTGGGAGTACCCTTTGATGTTTATATTGGCTGGCTCCTTTTCCTTTTTACTTCTTTTTTTTAATAATCAGAGGAGTATAAAATGTGGAGAATTAACCGCATGACAGCAGCAGAGGAATTCATTAGAGAAACTGAGATGAATCCTGCTCAGATTTCAGGTTCTCTGGCAAGAGTCACAAAGGAGTAAACGTCTTCTAGTTGTTTTTAATCATTTCTTTTGTGGCACCTTCCTTGTCTATGAAACCAATCTCAGCGTTCAGGCTGGGGGAGCCTGAGAACATGGGCCATCTGACTGGAGGCTTGATTTGGGGATTACTATAGCCATATTAACCACTTCCTTCTAACCCCAGTTTAACAAGGTAGAGTTTGGCCATCTTGGAGAAGGCAACAGACAATGTTATGTCATTACATTTATTTAAAGTGTTATCCTTTAAAATTTTATTTTTAAATTTGCAGAAGTGTGCATACAATTTTACTACAGAAAATTCTCAAATAGAACTAAGATGCTGAGGAACAAAATTTTTCAAGTGTGTTCTCTTATACCTTAATATCCTCAGAGACCTTTCCTTTCAAAGGCCTCAAAGGCATCTTCTTTGGTAGCTTTGCCCTTGACTTACTTAATCAATGCTTAAAATTTTACTTGAAGAGAACTCAGTAAAATAAAGCAGTGCTTTTCTCTATAAATTTATAGAGGTATCAAATGATACCCTGGAACCTACTGGTAGTATTAATATTTCACTTCCAGAGTCCAAAGTAGTCCTGATTGCTGTGTTTCAATTTGGCAGCTTCATTGCTATTGCAGTTCTTCATTTCTGAAACACATTCATATTAGGGAGTTTGAACTATTTAATAGAAAAATATTTTCTCAAACACTTCATATACTTTAGAAGTTCCTATTCATGCATAATTTGTTACCTTATAAATATCAATCATTGCATATATTTATTAAAGCACGTTCTCTAAAAACGTCTTCTCAGTTATACTTTTTTAGCATAGTTCTGATAAGCACTGAAATCAACTGTTCTTAAATCTTACTGATATTTTTGGAAGGATAATTCATTAAACTGAAGAACTCATACATTTAGTTGATTTTAATGTTAGGCTATCCCAGTCAACTTTTGCTTTCATCAGATACTTAAGGCCTCACAAGGACAGTTCTAGTATCACTGCCATTTTTATATCACTGATAAACAGGAAGGCGTGATAACTGTGGCCTCTAAAGTTTATGGGGAAGGCTTTATGAAAGAGGGATACTTGAATAAGGCCTAGAAGAATACATAGGTTATTAGTCATCCAAAGACCATGTTTTGAGAGATTAAAATGTACAGATATATAAGATATATTGCCAGTTTCTGATTTAGATTGGCATAGAGGAGGCATGAAGGCAGCATGAGAAAGGAATTAAAAACACGGAAGTGGGAAAGCTCATCATGTATTTTTGTTTGTTTGCTTTTTTTATTTTTAATTTTTTAAATTTTTCATTGTGTATTTTGGCTATACTATAGAGTAGTGGAAGATACTATTCATTATAATAAAAAAACATTCACTTATCTTAAGGAAATAGGTGACAGATGAATGCAAATATACATTTACAAATATTTTCATTTGTGTTTTTTAATAATGAAAAATGGGAAAAATTTCAGAGAATTGATTAAATAAGTTAGGTTACTAGTATACCACAGAATATTCTAAAGCTATTGAAAACATGTACAAAAATATTTATTCAAATGGGGAAATATTTGTGGTATAAGGAGGAGTTAAAAAGTAGGTTATAGAACAGAATATGCGGTATGATCCTGATTTGGTAAAATATATTTATAATTATGGTGAGAGAAACACCAGGGAGGACGTATACTGAACTCTTAGTTATAGTTATCTCTGTGTTCTGAGACTATTAATTATTTTGATTTTCTTCTTTGGGCTCTTTTGTGCTTTAAATTTTTTTCTACTATGAAAGTGTATTATTTTGCAATTTAAAAATTTAAGTTAGGCTAAGTTAGGGACTTATTTATTCATTTACTCATTTATTAGGCACTGTGGAATCCATTGTGAGATTTTGAATAGATGAGTGACAGGATGAAAATACTAGTTGAGAGACAAATAGGGGTATATTGTTTTTGAGTGGAAAGAACCTAGTATTGAAGTGATGCATCTGCACATTGTAGCAATAATTTATGGTAAAACGATAGAGATTTGAAATAAGATGATGCTAGAAGAATTCAAAAGGAAGGATAGGTATGAAACATTACAAAGGGAGAATAGGCAATATGTGGTGAAAATGGCTCCCTGACATGAGAGAGAGAAGAGTTAAGAGGACAACTGGAATACTTCAAGCTGTTTGGGAGAATAAAACTAATATAAGATAGAGACATCTGGTTTGGGAGCTGGGAGAAAGAGTTTCAATTCAGGTTTTTTCTTGTTTGTTTTTGCGGGTGTGATTTTGTTTTTGTTTTTATACTTTTTATTTGGAAGTAATTTCAAACTACAGAAATTTGCAAGAGTTAAAATAATACACAGGACACCCAAGTATCTTTACCCAGATTCATCTGTTGCTAATATATTACCTCATTTGTTTTATAATTTACTCCCTCTTGATATCTATCTATCTATCTATCTATCTATCTATCTATCTATCTATCTATCTATATCTATCTACCTATCTATCTATCTATGTTATCAATCATCTACCTATTCTTTATCTGCTTTCCTATCTATACATGCATATGCATATACTAAATATTTTTATGGACCACTTAAGGGTAAGTTACATTTATATTGATCCTTTGTCCCCAGTGTGTACTTCAAAAATTGCAAAGTTCTCTTACATAAATATCAATAGTAGAGTTATCAACTTAAGTACATTTGATTAAATGCTTTTATCTAATCTGCTGTTCAGATTCAAATATTTTTAATTGACCCAATAATGTCCTTCATAGTATTTTCTCCCTCCAACACAAATACCAGCCTAGATTTAGGTATTGCAATTAGCCATCATATTTAGTTGTATCTCTTTAATCTCCTTTAATCTGGAACATGTCTACAGCTTTTCTTCAAAATTTATGTCTTTGGTATTTTTTAAGGATATAGTTCTCCTTCCATTTTTGGAGGGTTTCCTCATGATTAGATTCAGTTTATGCCTTGTCAGCCAGAATACAACATAGGTGATGTTTGGTTCTTCTCAGGTTAACACATTTAGAGGTCCATAATGTCCATCTGCCCTTCATTGGTGATATTAATTTTGATTACTAGGTCAAGGTACTAATTTTTCTTTGTATAATTACTATTATTTCCCTTGGAAGCAAATATCCTCCTCATTTTCATCCCCCTAGATTTTGTGTCCATTGATGATTCTTGTATAACCCAAACTTTACTGAAATAGTTGCAAAATCATGATTTTCTAACTCCAACACTCCCTCCACATTTACCACTAGACATTTTCCTGGAACCAAGAGAGTTGTCTTCTCCCCCATTTATCTATCTTTCTATCCGTCCATCCATCCATCCATCCATCCATCCATCTGTGCATCCCTCTATTCACCCCTTATCAGTTGGACCCATGGATTCCTGTGCTTTTCAGTGGTTAATACTTAACTATACTGAATTATTTTAGTGCTCAGATTGTTTCAGATACATACTCAGTGTGTTCTTGTGAATGTCCCTACCATCTTTTTTTTTTTAACACTTCCATATTTTCTTGCATAATATATTGTGGTAGGCTGATCTTGTACCTACCCTGCCCCAGACATCAAATTATCCATTTTTCTAAGGATCCCCAGTTCCTATTTAGAGGGAAATGGTTTTAGAGACCAAGATCTGAATATGGGGGTTCTCACTGCTGTCAGAGTGTCTTTGCTTCTTGATCCTTTCAGTGGACAGAGCTAGGAAATACAAACATATATAAACACATACACATATACATGGATATAAATATGCATCCTTCAGAAATTTAGGTTCACACTAATTCCTCCAATTTTAGTCCATTCCCACAGTGTTCTTTCTTGCTCAGTTCAGTTTCATGTGGGTTCCAAGTTTGAAATAACAACAAAGCAAAGGTGGTGATATCCAGCATGGAGTAGAGGAGAAAGAAAATTTAAACTCACATAAGAGGGTCCAGTTTAGAGATTAAGATTAGGAAGTCATCCACATAGAATTAGGGGTAAACATGACTAGAGCATGCAAAAATCCAAAGAAGAGAGAAAGAGACTGAGAAAGAAACAGAGGGATGCCCTTTGAAATTTGAGATACATTACAAATGTATGATAGGAGAAGAAGGAGACAAGTAAGAATAGTCCAGGAAAGGAGATGTAGAAAATGAAGTGAAAAAGGGAGTAGAACAAATTTTGCATAGAGATTTGGTAAGAATTTCAACGAATACTGCAAAAAGACCAGAGAAAATTGAAGACGGATATTGGAACTTTGGATTTGATATTTGGTTACCAAAGATTTTAAAAACTGTACTTAGGAGCTCATTTGAGATTTTTTAAGAGTACAAATTTAGAGTAGCAGCCCCACTCACACTAATACTTGCTTAATGTTTTGGGGATGTTTATTTACATTTAGTTTTTTAACCTTTTAGATATATTCACCAAATATTATTTTATTTCTAATTGCACGCTAAGCAAATTATGCTCTGTGCCCAAATCTAAGAGGCATTGTAGACAGGCTATTTTTAGGGAACTCATGTTTTTCTTTAAAGGCTTGGTTAACATTTGGATCGATATACAGTATAATATTTAAAAGAAAAACAACATATTTCCTCATCCCTCAAGAGGTTTCTTAAAATAGCATGTAATCTTACAGTGGGAAAAGTCTCAAATTTTATAAGTTGGACTGGATCTAACCCAGATTACCTGACCAAAAGAGCCCCCAAGAAAAACAAGGTGCTATAGAGGTTATGGTAATGGTAATTAAGAAACTTGTGTTGTGCGTGCTGGGCCTCAATCAAAGCAGTGACCCAGCCTGTGGCTACTGGCATAATTTCCACTGCTGAGACATGCTGTCTTTTTGGAGAGAAATCCAAACCAAATCTCTGCCCACTTTGAAAGCCAAAATATTTTTTCATTCCTTTCAGCCATAGAAAGAGTTGAATTTCTGCTAGTAGGGGCCATGTCTGTGTGACATGTTGATGCATCAACCTGTTTTGACTCAGCCTATAAGGATTAAAGGGTTTAATTTTAGTTGCTTTTCTTCACAGAGCCATGGAGTGTTAGGACTACTGGAAGCTAGAAGGGATCTTTGTGGTCATCTGCTTCAAGATTCTCATGTTCCAGATGAAAACACCAAGGCTCAGAGGGGTAAAATAATGTGTCCCTGGACTGAGAGCAGAAAAATTGTAGAACTTGAACTCAGGCCAACTGACCACCAACCCCACCCCCACCCCCCACCTCCAGGCCTGTAACTGTACTAAATCTTTTAGCATTTCTACTCAATAGCAAAACATCTGTGGGGTATATATTATACTCCAGATGCTGTTTATCAAATTTGTGATAATAAGCCGTGCAGTAGAGTTGGATGTGCTCTGTGGCAGTTTAGTCGCCAGCATCCACAAACAGAACCTGTGGGCAATCTAAAATTAAAATCTCTACGAGTTGATAAGGATCTGTAGAGATATTTGACAGGTTTGTCTTGAGGTAAAGTCCTTTTTTGTCGGGTGGTTTAAGAGGTTCTTTAGGTTGTCGCACTTGCAGAAGCCTATTCCTCTTTCAGGATGTTTAAGATGACTCTGTTTGGGGGATTGTGATGGACTAGAAGGATTTTCTCATCGTTCAGATTACAATACTTACAGACATTAAGTTCAAAATAGTATTTCTCTTTCCTTTCTTCCTTTAGAGAACAATTCTACTCTAGTACTCTAGTGTCTAATATTTTGGGACGCGTGGGATCCATTTCCATTTCATCTGATTTCACTCGACAAATAATTACAGAACATGGTATGAGCCGGCATCAAGTTAGGCACCGTGAGGCTAACAGGGACATTTGAGAGTTGTTCATCATCCTTCCTAAGTCTGTGGCAGAGACAGAGAACAGAGCTGCTGTTCCCAGTATGGCCTTTGCTGGGTAATACCTGGCTCCCAGACCTTGTATTTTCACAGCTTCACTGATACTCCTTCTGGGAAGCTGCCCCTCTCATTAAGATTCACTTCAGGAAGTTCCAAGATAATTTAAAAATTTTCTTTTTGCCTTATTCACCTCATTTTACTTTTACATTAGAAAAATCTGGAGTGAGGAGAAGGAGAAAGGAGAATATTTAGATCTTAAAAATGTAAAAGTATCCTTAAATCTACTTGGGGAAGATGATTTTAAAGTATCTGTACCCTTAGGGATCTTATTGCCCTTTGGATGCACATGACTTAACTTGATAGTTAATGCTGGGTTGAGGCTTGAAAGTAAAGGAATTATAGTGAAAACTTTATTAATAATTCTTTTACTGTAGCATTGGTTTTCTTCCTCCTGCTAATGTTTTTAAATGGGCACTGCAGGAAGCTCTTTGCCAGCTTCTAATACACCTCCAGGGAATGTAGTTCATTATCTTTTCTTTATTTGGCACTGAGCTTTCATCAGGCCATATTAATTTGAGTGAAACACACTCTAGCAATATCTTTGAGGTAGGTCTATAGTTTAAAAAAAGACCAGGTAACAAGAGAAACTATACAATGGAATGACAGTTTTTATACGCCATGTACAAGGCAAGTAAAGGTCATCAGTACTTTCATTGCAGTATCCAAGTACACCAGGGCCAAATAGATAGGAGTATTTTAAAACATTCTAGTGCAAGTGGGCTTTATTTCAAAGGAGATGTTAGGAATGATAACACAGCATTCTATGTATATATGAATCATTATAGAAACAGCTTGCCTGTTTGGATGACCGGGCCTTGGGCTAATTAAGGTAATGGAGTGATCACTTTGTGTGTCTTGGTTACCTTAGTAAAGTCTGGGTGGCTTGTAGTAGCAGCAGCTGCTGCTCTGGTGTCATAGAAAAAACACTGAACTTAAAGCAATTTCCTTAGCTGTAATAAAACAGACAATAATCCCTTCTTCACAGAGTTTTCATAAAGATTAAGTGAGGAAATACTCGGGAAAGTGCTCTGTCATCTCAAAGTAAGGAAATAGGCTGTGACCATTATCATGAGATGACATGAGCTATTCCCCAGATGATAAGCCCATCAGAAAAGAGTAAGCAGGTCACTTTACCAAATAGAATTATTTGTGTATTATAGAAACAGAAACTCATAGTTTGTGTCACAGAGTAAAATGAAGGGCAATAAGAAATGTGCACATCTAAAATGTTCGTTTCATTTTTACATTCCATTCTTTAGCAACAAAACAGTGTCATTTTATTTCCAGTCACTTTCATTTTCAAGTTCTCAAACCCTGGTTTAGTATCAGTATAATTGGTATTCCCACACTTAAAAGTTTGCATTGTCTTTCTCTAGCTCTTTGAGAAGTCTATTGCTTTAATGCACAGTGTTCAGAATGAGAGCAGGGCTCATGGTGCATATCCTAGGTAGGAATGTCTAAAATCAACAAGTGGCCTAGTTCAGAACATTTTCTTTGATCTCTTCCCCCTCCCCTCCCTGCTGAGTGTCCAGTGACTATGATTTATTTGTTTGGCCCTGATACTCTCTGCCAAGACTCTTTCCATGTGCTATGACCTGGACACCTTATTAGTGTCTGTTTCCTTGTATAAGTGAGAGTGTTGCAGTGTTATGTAACTTTTCAAGGTAGGCTTTTTGGAACCCAAGCTGTTCTGGCTCAATCTGAAGAGCCATCATCTAAAAGAGATGCATAGCATATGGCTTCGTGTCATCTTTCAGCATCCCTTTCATAGACCCTGGAAAATATTTAGCCCAAAAAAGCCAAGCAAGTGGGATTATTCCTTGTTTATTATGTAAGCTGGAATGAGACCTCTACGTGTTTAAGAGGAAGTAGGATCAGATGTATCCTATGGGACCCCAATGGATAGACTTAAGGCCATGGGAGAAAGCTACATGGAGACAAATTTTGACTTAATAAAATGAAATTATTCTAACAGCTGTCCAAAGATGGAATGAACTGCCTCAAGATTCCAAGAGTTTCCATTATTAGAGGTGTTTAAGAGTAAACTACATAACCAGTTGAGGTGTATTGTAGAGAAGATTTATATTATTAAACAAGGTAACTTTTATTTTAGTCTTTAGACTTTTTTGGAATTTTTTTTTACCATAAAGATAATACATACATTTATAAGAAAAAAAGTAATACAGAGCTATATAAAGGATAAACTTATAATAGCCCCCCTTCTTTCTCGTCTCTCTCTGCCTCCTTTACCCATTGTAATTGAGTTTTGAAGAAGACAGAATAATGTTAAATAATAGATGAAAGAACATCTCAACTCCTGTTTTTGTACTTCCTTTACCAAACTGATTATGGTCAATAGGTCTTAAAAAGAGAAATAGAAAAGCTAGCAGCAGAGACCTAGCTGCCTTAAAATGAGTTAAAGGTTTTAGGCCAGAATGAATTCTCTTTCACAGGATAATCTAGATATGGGAGTTAACTAAGAATTTGGTTGGGAAATAAATTAATATATAAAACTATTAGAGAGTGGGTCAGAGCAGAGTTGTAAAAAATCACCTAAATAGAATAATTGTTTCTGAGCCAAAGACCGCCATCAACAGAGGTAAAGCACAAATGTGTCAGAAAGGGGACTGGTCACCATCAGAAGCACCTAGAGGTGACCATTGTTTGTGCTCTCTTCCCCTAGTAACTGTCCATAGAAGTGGGAACGTTGGCAGTCTTCAAAGTTTCACTCCTACCAGCAAGAGTCCTCCTTTGTTAGAAATGCAATTTAACATTGAGGTTCTATAACACTTTTTTTTTTTTTAATTCTGATGCTATCTCATAGTTACAGTTTACCTGTGGGTAACAGTCTAAGGGAGAAAATGGTCAGACTGTTATGAGTATCTGGTCTGTGTGAGGAATATATAACAATTATATATCAGTAAATTGACATACTGGTTTGCTACACCAATTTATTGCAAATATTTTAGGGCAGGGAACCATGTCTAAGTCTAGTTAACTCTGGGCTACAGGGGTGGGCCTGAACTCCAGCTGTATAGTTCATAGAACCATAGGGTGCCATTTAGTACAGAAGGAAAAAATCTGGGCTCTAGAATCTGATTGACTCGGGTTTGAATCCTTGATTGGGCATTTATAAACTGTATGACCTAAGCCTGTTTCCTTCTCTGTAAATGGAAATGATAATAGCTTCACAATGCTTTCCTACTTCTAGCGTCCTTTCGTTCTTTCACAGTTAATCTTACTGGTTATGGACATATCATAGAGTAGATTTTCATTACTGGGAAAATTTTGGCAGAGATTTTTATGATATTCTTTTCATCTAGTTGGACTGATGTAGGTAAATTCATAGCTGGCTGAACAAATGTATCCAAGAGATTTTGAGCTGATTGATGGATTGATGTCCATCTGGTAGGCTCTCACCATGATAATGCCTCTGAAGTCTGTTGCTGCTGCTGCTCTGTCAAGTTTTCTCATTTAAAAATTTTAACGAGAGAACAAAGATATACTTATGCAACCTATGGTTGGCTCAGAGTTGGAAGAGATGGCTAATACATTCAATAAGAGAGACAAGAATTTAAAATATCTATATAAGTTCATAGGGTGGATTTGTTAATAGCAACTTCAGGTACTTCCTTATGTTCCAGAGAAGAATATTAAATGCATTCCATGAATTCCCTCACTTAATCCTCACAGTGTCTCGCTGAGGCATATATTATTAATATTCCCATTTTATAGGTGATATAGAAGCATGGAGATGCTGAGTCATTTACCCACATCACAGGTTCAGTAAGAGGCACAACCAGAATAGTAACCAGTTGTCTAAGGTGTTGACCCATATGCTCTTATCCACTACGTTATGCTGCTAGAGCCAGTGAGTCAAGATTACAGGTGTTAATGTAAAATCCTACACTTAGGCTAACAAAATGTAACATTAAGTCCTAATTAGAAGGAGGGAGCTGGGCTTAATAGCAAGTCAAGGGGGACGTTTTATTTATTTTACTTGATACAAAGCTCAATATGAGTCTATATACAGTCATATACCTGCTTACAAAAAGAACAACTAATATGAATCTGAGGAGACAATATTAGAAATGTAGTGTCATAGAACAAGGGTGGTAACAGCTCCACCGTACTCTAATACTCCATGTCCAGGGTGCTAAGTCCAGATCACTCACTAAGGGATCATTGACTGTTAAAATCAGTGAAGAGGTCTGGATTCATATCCTAAGATGAGAAGTGATGAACTCAAGATGTTATGCCTGGAAGAGAGAAATCCAAGGAAGAATATGAAGAACACCTTCTAAAATTAAAATGCCATACATATGATGAGAAAGAGTAGAATCCACTGGTGTTTAAGAGAGCCAAAGTTACATTCCCTGTTCTTATCCAGTTGAGAAATAGTCTCATGCATCAGATTGATGGAGAGCAAAAAAAGCTTCATTCCAGTAAAACCATACTGGATAAAATGACCTGATCTGTGGATATATTCAGGCTTTTAATTCCATTCCCCTCCCCTAACTGAACACACTCAGAGTCAGGCACAGAAAATGGATACCTGCAGGCTTTTTCTTGCAGGGTCAGCCCTCTTCCTGCATGGAAGAGGAGTAGAATGCGTGAATCTTGAAATCAGGCTACTCTGAGAGAGAGAGAGATGGGAGTCCTGTTTATGTCTGCATTAAAGTCCTTCAAATAGATGCATCCCATGAGAACATTACTCCTACAGAACATTACTCTTACAGGAGGCTTCTCATGGAAGCAAAGGAATTGTTACCCCTGGCACTTGTTAATAACTCCAGGGGACAACCAAATCAATGGGTCAGTCTTGTCTCTGGAAATGGTCAGCCTTCGTACAGAATAGTGTGAAAAAGGCTCTCCCAGCACTGGGGTCATGGGGTGGGCTAGCTGACTTCTAAGCTCCTCTCCCTAATGTTCTCTCAAGATCTGTAAAGTAGGACACGCACTGTTGAACAACAAAACTTTGAGTTAAGCAAGTCAGTGGTTTAAGGGCTTAGTTCTTTTAAGCAAGGCGAGATGGTCAATGTTCTGAATCTTACCACTGGTCATGTTCTTGAGGTGGCTCTGCTCCAACCGTTTGTTCACCAGTGGTTTTGAATTAAAGGGAATGACAGTCTACAAATTTATGCACATGGCACTACAAAGAATAAAAGAGGCCAACT
The DNA here is from genome assembly GCA_004026745.1 of Myrmecophaga tridactyla. Lineage (NCBI taxonomy): Eukaryota > Metazoa > Chordata > Mammalia > Pilosa > Myrmecophagidae > Myrmecophaga > Myrmecophaga tridactyla. Next base: position 19,299 of record PVIY010032231.1, read on the forward strand.
TCTGGCCTCTGATATCCACATGCAACAAATATAGCTTGTGTCCTTCCCCCAGGACTCAATTTGTAAGCCTCTTTATTGCATTGTGCTGTAGTAACAATTTCCCAGTTTTGTGGGCAATCTGTGAAACCAGCCTTCCTTTTATTTCAGTTTTGTTGTTGTTGTTTTGCCTTTATGCTATGAATTAAATGACTCCTTAGGGGTTCTGTTTATTTTGTAGAAAAGGGAACTTGGAGTTCTGAGAACCTGAGGAACATTTTGTTTTCTTCAACTAGATATTTAGGACCTTTAGGATTTGGTTATCATTTTCAAAAAATTTCAAGAAAGTTCATCATCCCTGTTACCTCAAATGACAGAGATAGTATTTTCAGTTGTTTCCTGAGAGATCTTCGTAATAACCCCACATTCTTACATGATCTTTTACAAGGTGCTATTTCACACAAAATAATCATCATAAATAAACCTGTTTGGAAGGAAGAGCAAAAGAGGCAAGACATGTATTCATGCCCCTGTTTCAGAAAGAGGAAACATGAAGCTCAGAGTGGCAGTGGTAACGATTATAACAGACACTCAACTGAACACCAACTCTGCACCAACACATGCAATAATTCACTTAATCCTTAAAATTATTTTCTGAGTTAGATATTTTTAATCCCCATTTTAAGATGAGGAGGCTATGGTTCAGAGAGTAACTTGCCTCAGATCACACAGTAGTAACTAGCAGAACCAGAATCAGACCAAGTCTTTCTGGTTCTGAAATCTATGCTCTTAATCATTGGGTTATGCCACAGAGAGGTTATGAACCTGCCCAAGGCCACTGGCTGCCCAGTGGCCTAGCCAGAACCAGAACTTATGTCTTTAGACTGTTTAGTGCATTTTCTACTACATCCCACAGCTGCTTTAATGGTTTTCATTAACATTGTTTGTTTTTTTTTTCTTTCTTTCAATACATTAGGAAGAAACAAATGAAAACTGAGTCAAATTTTCCCTTAAAACAAAGGAGAACCCACTTAGTAACAAAGAGAATCTCAGGCTCTTATGGAATTTTTTTATTTTACTTTGTTTTTACTGTGAAATATAGCGTATATACAAAAAAGCAATAAGTTTCCAAGTACATTTTAACAAGTAGTTATAGAGCAGATTTTAAAGTTTGGTATGGGTTACATTTCCACGATTTTTCCTTTTTTTCTTCTAGCTGCTTCAAGACACTGGAGACCATCAGGAATTTCAGTATAATGATTGAGCAGTCATACTTATTTGTTAAATTCTACCTTCTCTGTTACACTCCTCCTCTTATTTTTGTGGAAAATAACATATATACAAAAAAGCAATAAATTTCAAAGTATATTGCGACAATTAGTTGTAGAACAGATTTCAGAGTTTGGTATGCATTACAATTCCACAAGTTTAGGTTTTCACTTCTAGCTGCTCTAAGGTACTGGAGACTAAAAGAAATATCAATTTAATCATTCAGCAATCATACTCATTTGTTAAACCCTATCTTCTCTGTATAACTCCACCATCACATTTGACCTTTCTCTTACTCTTTAGGGGTATTTGGGTTATGCCAATTCTAACTTCTTCATGTTGGAAGAGGCTTTCAGTAATATGGGATGGGGGATGGAACTAGTTAATGTTCTGGAGAGGCTGACCCCACTGCATTTCAGGACTTACCTAGTCCAGGGACCCATCTGGAGGTTGTAGGTTTTTGGAAAGTTACCCTAGTTAATGGAACCTTTGTAGAATCTTATATAATGCCCTAGGTATTCTTTAGGATTGGCAGGAATGCTTTTGGTTGGGGGTTGGCAAGTTATGATAGGTAGCAGTGTCTAACTGAAGCTTGTATAATAGTGACCCTCTCAACTATATTTGAACTCTTTCAGCCACTGATACCTTATTTGTTCTTTTCCCCCTTTTGATCTGTGCTGTTTTGAAAGGATTTATTTACCCTTGAAAAGCCATGTTTTAATCACAATGCCATTTCGTAAAGGCAGAATAATCCCTATTCAATACTGTATGTAATTAGGTCATCTCCCTGGAGATGTAACCCAATCAAGAATGGTTGTTAAACTGGATTAGGGGAGATGTGTCTCCACCCATTTGGGTGGGTCTTGATTGGTTTACTTGGAGTCCTATAAAAGAGGAAACATTTTGGAGAAAGAGAGATTCAGAGAGAGCAGCGAAGAACGACATAGCTATGAGAAGCAGAAGGCCCACAAGCCAGTGACCTTTGGAGATGAAGAAGGAAAACACCTCCTGGAGAGGTAACATGGTATCCGGGGTTTCCCCGGTGGTAAAGTTTAATAGTTCCATATTTTTTCTCCTATCCCTCAAGGGAATTTGCCAGTATTTTTTGAATATCTGCTTAGTATACTCTGGGATGTATCCAGGCATTTTATTAAGCTATACAGGATGAAAGGGTCATTCTTATTCTGGACTCCCTGTATTTGGATTGTTTAAATGATCTATCCAGACAGGTTAAGTTAGATTATGTGCTACAGAAAATTTAGGTCCTGGACAAAATAAACCTTACCTCATTTGTTCTCAAAGAATAGGTTAAGTTCTAAAGTACAGACAATGTCTTCCTTATACCTGAATTCTGAATTACCTTATTCCCAACTTGGTCAGCTCTCATGGAATTTTTAAGTGCTTTAATGTTCTCTTTATCTTTTCTTTATTTTTCATCACCACTAACACTGTCACCACCAGCACCATGAGCATCATCACCAGCACCACCACCACCAGTTAATGCAGGTGATTTCCGCCTGATAGAATTCATGTGATCCTGTGCCAGGTACATTTACCTGTTTTACTACATTGGGCATCTGTAGAGGCAGCACCTTGGACTGTATGTTTTTCAACCAATTGTGGGGAAATAAGTTCCGATATTAACTGTAGCAGAAAAACAAATAGAAGAGGCAGTGAGGAGCAATGAAAAGAGCTCAGACTAACCTTTAGCATCAGTCCAAGCATAGTTAAAAATTACAGTTCAGCTTCTTTCTGGAGAAATGACTTTAAATGAATCTGAGTCTCACTAAAGACATATTTCTGCATTTTGAAATGAAGATAATAGTTGCCCCATGGGTTTGTTAGAAAGAATGAATATAGTAAAACAATTAAACATTTACAGGGCACGCGCTATGTGATAGGTGCTGGCTCACCGCTTCCTCACTTAATCCTCATGACAACCCTAGGAGATCAGTATTATTATCACCTTTTGACAGACAAGCAAACTGAATCTCAAAGAGATTTTGAAACTATCCCAAGGTGGACTCATTCATATGTGATCCTGTGCCAAGTACACTTACCTGTTTTACTACATTTACTGCTTTCTTCATTTGGTCTCAAAGAGTAGGTTAAGTTCTAAAAGTCTAAGAGGGCATTAAACATGCCTATTTCTGTTTCCCCAATGCCATGAAATATCCCTACATCTCCCCACAATTCTCCCCGATATGTCAGTTAAAGTCTTCTTAAAGGGTGGGCCACAATGGCTCAGCAGGTAGAGTTCTCGCCTGCCATGCCAGAGAGCCTGGGTTTGATTCCCGGTGCCTGCCCATGTTAAAAAAAATAAAAAAAATAAAAAAAATAAAGTCTTCTTAAAGAATCCCATCTGAGTTCCAGTATCCCAGCATGCTTTTACTTTTTATTTGTTGTCATAAAATTAAGTCTGGAATTACAAAGAAATATTTCAAAATGCTGTCTGTTATATTCTTCTACTGTATGGATTTATATTTTACCTTCTCTGTTATCATGGATCAAGGCAGACTTCCTCACATCCATCTTTAGGGGTCAAGGGAGAATACAGACAGTAATCCCTCTCTGACTCCCATACTCTCAACCTAGTCACCACTCTCTACATGGAATAATCCAGATCTAATCTCATTATGCCTTTCATCACTGTTTAGAACATACTTTCACCACATGAAGCCTCAGACGTATTGGAAACACTTTACCTTCCACACTCCAATTCCTCTATTCCATCCCGTTCTTCTACTCCTCCCCAAGTCCTGTGTCATCTGGAATTCATAATCCATCATCACCAAAATGTCCTATATCCCCAAACCATTCTCTGAGCATTCCTTTCACCTTCTAGCTCTAACAGAAATTTGGCTTTCTCCTGAAGCATGCTGTTTCCCCTAGTGCCCTCTTAAGTAGTAGCTATTTTATCATCTACTGTCTCCTGCCACAAGGCCTAGAGGTGCAGTGAGTGTCCTCCATTTTCTTTATTACTGCTTTTAAGCCACTCTTTATCCTTTCCCCCTCAGAACTCCCCAGCTTTTAATTTTATGCTATCTGTTAGGTATAGCTCCCGGAGAGCTTAATCTTGTACAGTGGAATTAAATTTAAAATTGGTTAGTTGGAGTTTGTGACTCCTTTTAAAGAAGGTTAGTAATGGTACCTTTAATCAGTAATACACCTGCTGTTTTAGTTAATCAGTGTTATATGATGGCAATGTCTGTGTGATACAGGGAAAGTGGGTTCAGGGTCCATCAGGCTGACTGGGAGTTGGGACCTCAGCCCCCTCAGAGTGCAGTGACTGCTCTATTAATGGGTGGACACACTGTCTGAAGCATGCTGCTTGGATATGTTCTGCACATTGAATATATATGGTCTTTGCCCTAGTAGTTTTTCCTTGTTGGGGCTGTGTTGTTGAAGGCCAAATTAAATTTGATATAAACCTCACTTTCATAGTCTTTGCAGAGGAATGGGACCTGAAGAATGAGACAGAGAGTTGGGCACTCATATAGTAAACTATTTTTATAAAACAGAGGAAGTCATGGAAGACTCAAGGTCTAGAGTATGAAGTATTTGTTCAAGTTTGAAAAAGCAACCTTATATAATTTAGCAAGGCCTTCCTTAGTTTAAGGTTAATCTTAATCAAGTAAGTGGGCTTTGTTGGATTTGCCATAATTCTCAGTAGTAACCAGAAGTCATAACTGCTCCTTATCTAAGTAACAGGTCTTTGTATTATAAACCTAGTTGGGTTATAACTTTAGTGATGTACAGCTAAACTACTTCACCCTATTTACAAGACATGTCATATAACACTGAAAACAAGGAATTAGAGTATGTGGAAACTATGCCACTAAAATTAAGCTGCATAAGGAAAATTAATGTAAGCTTGTAAGTTGCAGCTTGACTTCTATTTCAGGAGCTGACCCAGGGGCAATGGAGCCAAAAACAATTTTAAGACCTATTCTGTTCTGACTTGTAAAGATAATTTGATGTTAAATCTGTTCTAGTTTGCTAGCTGCCGGAATGCAATATACCAGAAACGGAACGGCTTTTAAAAGGGAGAATTTAATGAGTTGCTAGTTTACAGTTCTAAGGCCGAGAAAATGTCCCAACTAAAACAAGTCTAAAGAAATGTCCAATCAAAGGTATCCAGGGAAAGATACCTTGGTTTAAGAAGGCTGATGAAGTTCAGGGTTTCTCTCTCAAGTGAGAAGGCACATGGTGAACACAGTCAGGGCTTCTCTCTCGGCTTGAAGGGCACATGGCGAAGACGGCATCATCTGCTAGCTTACTCTCCTGGCTTCCTGTTTCATGAAGCTCCCCGGGAGGCGTCTTCCTTCTTTATCTCCAAAGGTTGCTGGCTCGTGGACTCTCTGCTTCGTAGTGTCACTCTCTGTGAATCTCTCATTCTCCAAAATGTTTCCTCTTTTATAGGACTTCAGAAACTAATCAAGACCCACTCAAATGGGTGGTGACATGTCATCCCTTAATCCAGTTTAACAACCATTCTTAACTAAATCACATCAACCAGGGAGATGATCTCATTAGTTTCAAACATACAGCATTGAGTAGAGATTATTCTACCTTTATGAAATGGGATTTATATTAAAACATGACTTTTCTTAGGGGGCATACTTCCTTTCAAACCAGCACAATGTTGTCCCCCATTTCACTTTCAAGTGAGTACCAGAAGTTAGGGAAAAAGATTGTTATATTACCTTGTTCATTATTTTCTAACTTTGCTTCTGGCTTCAGTAAAATGAGATGTCTACTTTTTGTTAAGTATCGTTGGCGGTTGGCAGCACATTTCATAACAGCCTATGTGGCTGCCAGTAACATTTGTGGTATTCCAAGGAAAAGCACTAGAGAAATATGTACTTATTGGAAAGCATGCTGATCTTTACATAATGACTTAGTTTTGCTACTACCTAAATGTGAATGCTATTGATGTGGCATTAATATTGACTGTATGCTGTTTAATCAGGAAACAGAATTTCAAATGTGTAATTATGATCTCAGTATATAAGTTTTTCTTTAGGGATGAAAAAATAAATACCTAGTTAAGAGCTATGAAAAATTACCCTAACTGTATCAGGAAATTGACACTTCTATATTGAAAAGCAGGCAACTAACATAGTTTACAACATAATACAAATCTTGAATTTCTTGAATTTCAGCTTGAGGACATGATGTGTTAGATGGTGGGATATACATTATCATGGCTCAATATTGCAACCTAGGACTATGTAATCTACATGATAGATTATGCAGTCAAAAATATAAGTTGTCATGGATAATGGCAGGGGAACTGGAATGGCTCAGTAAAAGGTAACAGGAGTGAAAGAGAAGGCAATGGGAAAGTTCTTATAGTCTGACAGTCTGGACAGGTAAACCTAAGGCTGAAGCATAGAAACTCTCAGAATTGGGGAGAAACTACAAAGTACCGAAAATATTAATAAAGGGAAAGGGAGCTTCTAAGTAGCTGAAACTCCCAGCTTGAAAGTGTTGTTGAAAGAGAACCTGAGTCTTTTATAGTAAACATTCTCAGTTCATTTGCAGCAGAAGAATTTGATCATTTTTTTCTCCCATGATGATGCCTTTATGAGAAAAATCTGTCAATTGGAATTAAAGAAATTTACATGAAATTGGTTAGACTTCATTAGTTCATAATATGTCTTTCTTTTTTAACCCAATAAGTTAGTGGAATCTTAAAATAGAAAGGCCGTCTTCTTGCATAGTGTGGTTACAAATTCACAAATGTAGCTTTGAAAACATTTGTGGACGTCTCTGAAGCATCTGCCCTTGCTTTAGAGATCTTCAGAAGTGGTGGAGAGTTCTCAGCCTCCTTCAGTAATGCTGCCCTTTGTTAAACTCTCACTATAATGAGTCTATTTATTTTGTCTATCCTAAATCTCTTATATTACCTTTTGAGGCCACTTCTTTCTGCCTTATTTTCAGAGAAGAGGAAAAGCAGTTAGTTACTTAAAAATCTTTATACTTGAAGAAACTGTTATTAGATCACCCCCTTTGACTTTGGATTTTTAGATAGAATCATTCCCATTTCTTTAGTTTCCAAGGAAATCTCATTTTCCAAGTCTACTCAGCTTTATGGCTCTCCTGTAAGCCATCTGGATACCAGAACTTGATGTTGTATTCTATAAGACCTCACCAATTCTATCATAAAAACATTGTCTTGTGATTCCTAAACACTACTTCTTATGAATTTCATTGTTTTGCTAGATTTTGTAACTTGTAATTTTTCTTGAGATATGATTCACCCACCATAAAATTTACCCTTTTGAAGGGCACAATTCAGTTATTTTAGTATGTTCACTTTAGGTTGTGCAACCGTCACCACTATCTAATTTTAGAATACTTTCGTCATCCTGAAAAGGAAACCTTATACCTATTACCAGTCATGCTCCATTCTCTCCTTCCCCCAGCACCTGGCAACCACTAATCTACTTTCTATCTATAGATTACCTATTCTGGACATTACAAATAAATGTAATCACACACTATGTGGCCTTCTGTGTTGCCCTCTTTCCTTTAATGTAATGTTTTTGAGATTCATCCGTGTTGTAGCCTGAACCAATACGTCTTTCCTTCTTATGGCTGAATATTCCATCAAATATATATACCACATTTTATTTATTCTTGCTTGATTCTTTAAACATCGAGATACATTAATGCCAAATAATCTATTCACCCCCTTCCCCAGGGATACCCTATCAAATTTGAATTTTTGGATCTTATTTAACTTATTTAACTTTTTAATTTTTCATTCTTTAATTAAATATGATCCTTTGAATCCCTAATTTCTCTACCCAACATGGCATCATTTACAAATTTAGGAAAATACCCAAGGTTAACCCACCAACCTGCACAGATCATTCATTCTTTGTTACATTTCCTAAAGAGATATGTTCATTATGGAGAACAACAACCCCCCTTCATTCATCAGGTTGTTTATTCCTCAAACTTTGGGGCATTACTAAATAGCCTTAGAGAGAATTACCTCTCAAAGCATGCTACCTGGTTTCCCAAGGTGGTCCTAGGAGTAGGTAGGATATATGGGGGTGTCTGATGGCAGATCTTCAGTTACTACAAAACCTCCCTCCTGTCATTGACACAGTGTTCAGCTATCCCCTCTTCATGCAGAATGGACATACAGAGATAGCATGGAAGTTTTTAAGAACATGAATATGTTACTTTGTGTATGAGACAGTCTTGGTTTTGTTTCCTGGCCATGTCATTTTTCAGCCATTGTATCCCAAGTACCTATGAAATGGAGTAGTAATACCAACCTTGCAAGGTTGTGTGATGTTTTAGTGAAATCACTTCTATTAAGTGCTTAAAAATACTCTTGTATATGGTAAGCACTCAGTTAAGTGGTAGTTATTGTTCTCATATGAAGTTATTTGAAGAGAATTTCAAAAACACATAAATAGTATAGTGGCCCCTGACCTCAAGGAGTTACTAATATTAGAATATTAGTTTAATACTCTAATGGTAAAGACAAAATTGTCAATTGACAATCCTGAATTTAAAAAAAATTAAAAACCTAGGAAAATCTACTGAGAAGGCATAAAAAGTATAAAGTATATTTTCTTATATAACTTTAGTAAATTGGGGGTAAATCTAGGGAAGTACTACTGATACCAAGAAATAAATATTTGCTTTACTTAAATACCCATAAAAGTAGTAGTCTCCTCAAGGGCTAGAACTCCATTTTCTTCACCTCTCTATGCGTGGAAGTACCTCAAGAGGTATTTGTTGAATTGTCCACTAGAGAATTCTAGATACCATCCTTCTTCTCACTATGCACTCTCACTGAGTGATCTGTCGTTTATGCCTGTGAGGACTACCACCGCCAGTCCCAGATCTCTTTCCTGAATTCCAGCCCATGTGTCCAAATGTCTGCTAGAAATCTCCTACTAGATCTTGTATAGCTACCTCCAACTCAGAATGCCCAAGTCTGAACTGTTAGTCTTTCTTTCCAAAATGACCATCTCTCGTACTTCTCCTGTACTGGTTAGTGGAAAATCATTATCTACACAGTTACCTAAATCACTTTTTGGTGGTCATAGAAACTTTCCTTTTCCCTTACTACCTGCATCCAATCTAATACGGTTGCATTCCTTTCTCTCCTTCTGGCTTGGGATCCCTCCAAGACGGAGTTCCTGTTTCATTAGTTGTATCCATACCTAGCCCAAGGCCCAATCTAGGATATGTATGTTTTAAATAAATGCCTAATGAATAGGCATTATTTTTATAGCTTTTTATTTTTTGAGAGGACATATGCATACACACACACTAACATATGGATGTTACTTCGAGCCCATATATGTATAGTATTCACACAAGTGTTCTAAGTTTATCAACTTCTGTTCAGCTCTTGTACTCCCTCAATTTATTGGTGAGGTTGTTGTATGGCATAAGCCTACAGGCATGTGCAGTTGTTAAGGCCATGTGGATTGAGAAATTCACCATGATAATGCATAATTCCTTCTGGCTAATTAAACCACATACCTACTCTTCCGAACCATTCTAAGGCATTTCTTAACCATTTTCCTTCTGCTTTGTTGGCAAATTTTTAAAAATAAGAAAAGATGGAAAGAAAGAAAG
>PVIY010032232.1:0-29854 GCA_004026745.1 Myrmecophaga tridactyla
AGTCACTGAAGCATTATTTAATATTAAAATATTAAAAGTGCAAGTAACTGAAAAGATAAAAATAGATTACTGTTGCAGCATAATTAATGACATGAAATTCCTTGCTATTAAAGTTGTGTTATTTACATATCTATACTATGAGTTATTAAAATAAGTATATTTATGTGCAATTTGACACCAGTTTTGGGGGAAAAGCACTTGTAATGAATACAAAAAATTTTAAGTAGAGATCATTGGAAATATTCAGTAGATGAAATGTCTCTTGGTGTTGGATTAAAGAGTGATGATGTTATGTTTCTCTTTATATTTCAATTTATCAAAATATTTATAATAAGGATTATTTATTAGTATTATTGTTAAATAATTATGATTATTATCATTATTTGGGACTAGAAGAATCATTGTGAGTTTGCATAAAAGAAAAAGAGACACAATGCTCGGTAAAAACTGTCAAGGGATAAAGACATAATACAATAAAAATTAAATCTCTTTTCAACTCTAGAACCCCTGCTCTAGGTAAACACACTTATTAGACTTTTAAGAGACACCCACAAAGATACACACATTGCCCATTTTTAATAGAAAACAGCTTTGTTTCCAAACTCATTCAGAGGTCCTGTATGCAGATTGCTTTTAAAAGGAGAATGGAATTAATATTGTACATAATTTTGCACAAAGAAGTATAGCATTCAGGGAAGCATTTGGCAAGATGGAGAAAGTGGTGTTTGTTTTAACAGTTGAAAGAAATAAGGCACGTTGAAAACTTGTAGATACAGGGTAGCAGACACACACAGAAAAAAAATGCAAGTCAAAATGAGGTGATGAAAAAGTTGAGTCACATTTGTGTAGAAAAGTAATTAGGCTAACTTTGTTGGATCTCATGTTGGGTTAGGACCAGAGTTGAGAAACGTAACTCAGGATCCTAGAAAGTTGTGATATGCAGACTAAAGAGTATAGGCAATATTTGGTATTGAATGAATACTGAAAATATAGAGAAGTTCTCTGGAGTATTATATTATCCATATTCTATATGAAACCTTATGGATGAAAATAAGGCAGGAACCTACCTACCAAAAGCCCAGCTAGAAAGTAGCTAAGACCTGAAATAGGTAGATGACAAATAGGTAGGTTACAATTAAATTAAAAATTTAATGAGAGATATTTCCAGGTAGGTCTAGAGGAAAGCTGAAGGGTAAATAACCTGCACCTTGAGTTATAACAAATAATAATTTGTTATATAAAAACTAATATTTGCAGTTTATTACAATAAAGTAACACTTAGGTGAAACATGCCAGTAGATCACATATGGGTGTGGCCTGCTTTATGCTGACAGCTGTGTACATGCTGGACATTTAGATTCCTTAGAAAATGTGCAAGAACTCCTGCAGGGCACCACCAGCGAGAACTATGCACAGAGTGTCGCTGATACTACTTTGGGGGCAAATATTCATCTAGTACAATAGGAGGATGATAGATTAGTCAATCACACTCTTTATTGAGTTCTTTCAAATTATAACCCCCCACTCTAAATATTTGTTGAATAAGGAACAGACTATGTGCTTAGCAACCCCATTCCTGCTTCAGGGCACACATGCATGTGCAGGCTTTGAAGGTGGGCAGACCTGTGTGCTCACCCAGCTGCTCCTGTTTAAGCAATGTCTAACCAATGCCCAAAGCTGAGGGTTGTTTGTATAAAAACATTAATTAACATTAATGTAGCTGTAAGCCCTATGCAAATAGTAAGGCCTTATAGGAATGAGAGTTATTGTGGAGAGTTGGTAAAAAAGAAGATGTACTGTAAATAAGAACCATTTAGACAAAGCAGTCCTGGCAGCAGAGTTCAAGTGTGGAAACCAGGCCATCTGCCTCAGAGACAACAAGACCAGCATGAAATTAAACAGCCCGGCAAGGCACCCTGGGAGCGTTAGGGAGTCCCAAAGAATGGGTGGAATTCAGAGCCTGAGCAGGGATCTCAAAGGGGGAACACCAGGACCAAAGGCAAAGGTTCCCATCCTGAGTGTGAGTTGTCAGGAGACAGGGAGGTAGGAATTGAGCAGGAGATAGGAGTCATTCAGGAGTACTGGGTGCTATCATTTGCCTCTGTTTCTCTGGGCAAGTTACTCAACATCTCTGGTCTGCCTGCTCCTTGTCAGAACAGCACATCCAAATCCCTAATGAGACCTGTACACAGGCGGGCAGCGCAGGGCGCCGGTGTCCTGCAGGGGCGCTCTGCGGTGGCTCCAGAGCCCAGGGGTGGTGTCACCTCCAGCACAGCCCTGCCCGGTCCTCCTCGCGGAAGCGGCTCGGCTCCTCGCGGTGCAGCGCACAGAGGAGCGTCCCCGCGGACCCCGCGCCCGGCGCCAGCTGCCGCACGCTGTCCACCAAGCCTGCACCTGCCAGCTGGGCCCGAAGCTCTCCCTGCAGAAGCGCCCAAGGCCTGGGGACATGAGCGCAGTGGGACTTCTCCCAGAACTCGGAGATGCGCTTGAGGCGGAAACTGTGGCCGCGGTCAGTACTGACGGGGTCCTGCAGGAAACCCAGGCACACGGGGCCCCTGGCATCTTCCCAGCCGCTCCCGGGCGGCCCTGAGGCCTTGGCCTGCCCAGCCCGCCTGGCCCCGCTGACAGCAGCGCTGCCTTCCCCGCCCTGCCCCCGCTCCGTCCTTATGGTCCGGCCCAGAAGGGCAGGAACCCGGCAGGTCAGGTGAAGCAGACACACGTGGGTTTGATGCACAGGCTCGGGTTCAAGAGTCCAAATAAGCGCGTCCCGGGGGAATTATATTTCAGACATCCTCAACCAGAAATATAAAGTGAAACTTCTAACAGACCTCATCATTGAGGAAAGCTGGTATTTCTAATTGTAATCCCTCCTACTGGACCCTAATAGAGCCTATAATCTATTTTCTATTGTCGATAACTTTGGAGTCTGATCTCTTTCTTTCCATTCTTTATTGAACTATCCCTGGAACTTCCCTTTCTTATGTTCAAAATCAATTTTTAAATCTTTTTCCAAAACACCAATTTTTCACCTTCGATTAATTATCTCATCGCCTACATTACATGAAAGAGAAATGGCAGAATACATGAGTATATTATAATGATAAGTTTTGGCCCCAGCAATAGGTCAGTACATGTAAATGAATATCTGGTCCAGTTTAGCAATGATTCTAAAACAAATACACTTGTGTTTATGATTGTTCCAAAGTACATTTTGGAGATTATGAAGCTATAGGCTAAGGCACTCCTTAGAAAGAATAATTCAAACAGAAGCCTGTCCTTCCTGCACCTGTAGAATCGGGGAGCTGAGATAAACAAAGAAGGAAGAAGGTGATTTGACAGAGACAATATCATTGTCATAAGGCAATCTGAATCAGGATGAGTGTGGTATGACAACTCTGAGGGAGTGTCACCTTTGTAAGATGTAAATTCAGTAGGAATGAGTTGAAATTGATGGTGAGATATGCCTGCAGCAGATCATTTAATCCTTAAATTGTTCATTCAGTGCAGGTTTGGTGGGGCCCACAGAGTCACAGATACTGTCCCAGTCCTGACAGTACAAAGTTGAGCAAAACGGATGTGGCCATGTCTCTCCAGGAGCCTCTGGGTCTATTGGGAGAGGTCAACATGTCATCAGGCAAGTATATAATTAAAAACTAATAACTGGGAAAAATGAAATGCAGCAATACTGCAGGACTATAAAAGAGGACCCTAAACTAAGCTGCAGGATGAGGGACAGGCTCTTGGGACCCTTGGAGCTGATACCTGAAGGCTGAGTATAGCTGGCAAGCAGGAAGGGAGTCTTTGGCAGGGCCGTGAAGCCAGAGCACCCAGAGTGCAGAGTGGACAGAGGCAGGAGGGAGCAGGCTGCACCCAGCTATACCGAGAAGGCCAGGGAGGGTAGCTTGAAGGGCCAGATAACTGTGAGCAGATGAGGCCACCCAGAGAGCCAGGGCCCCATGACTCAGGTCTAGAGTCTCCTGTGAGGTTTGTGGGTCCTTAGTCTAATGGAGGGGTCTTAGTGTAGAGCTTTGGCAGTGGGCAGGGTCTAAAGGTTCGACAATTAAAATGGATAGATTCTCTGAGGACACACAGACAGGTAGGAGAAAGGTGGACTAGGCATGAGGTTTATATCATTGTTAGAAAATCAATTTTCCTTATGGCACCTCCATGCAGATGAGAAGTTGACTGGATTTAAGCTAGACTTCATTGTACTTACAAATGGATGAATAAATTCATCCAAAACCATGAAGATACCAAAAGGCACGGGCTGAACAATGAGAAAGCAGAACCTGGCCCCGTACTGGAGGCTGTACTACTTGCTGGCTGAGAGATTTCAGACAGTGTCACCCTCTGTACCTCACTTCTTCCAACACACAATGGCAGTGTCTGTGCCACCTGTAGGGCTCGCAGGAGATACCATAAGCTAGTAGATGTTGCACACTTAATATAGGTCCTGGCCTGTAGTGAATAATAAATTTAATTAAAGGAAAGGGAAGGAATAGCAAAATGAATTGGAGAAGGATACTGAGACAGCATATAAGCTCTGTTAGAACAGAGTGTTTTGATTATTTTATTCAATGCTGTATCTACAGTACCTTGAACATTACCTCGCACATACAGACAATCAATAAATAATGTTGAGCAATTAAAGTAATAAATGAGTGAGCGGAATCAGAACAGTTAGTCATATAAGGCTCACAGAAAAGAGAATTTTAAAGATTAACTGCATTCAGTTTTCAGTTGTGGGATCCATATTTTCCTGTTTTACATGTGATTTTGCTTTATCTCTCCATAGTTCTGACAAACACTAGAATTTTTTTCTGTTTTACAGATATTTGATTTAAGACAAAATAGAGCAGTATATTTGTTCAAATATATGGGTGGTTTGCTGACACAGATAACTGGAATCCAGACTTCCTGGTCCCTGCTTGGTTAAGGAAAGGTCACACTGTCTGATGCTGAAGGGGGCATTGAGTGGGAGCGCCCACCTCAGACGGCACTTCTTTCTTCATTGGTTCTGGAGTTTAGAGTTGAAAGCTATTGTTTTGTCACTGGCACCAGTAGACTAGACATGAGGTTTATACCATTGTTGTTAGAGAAACAAATTTCCCTATGGCACTTCCATGCAGATTGGATGTGGACTTGATTAAAATTAGACTTTATTGTACTTACAAGAAATTAAGTGAATTTACTGGATAAGTGAATTAATCTCCAGGCACTTTCTGGTTGCAAGAGAAAGTAGTCACATTAAATTCATATTTTCCTGTGGTCTTTCTTCAGAGACGAATAAAACACCATTTTGTTTGTCCTGATATAACCACATTTTGATGCACCCTCTGTTTTGATTTTTACCCTAATCCAATCCTTTAACTCAACTATAGGTTACATACCTCTAAATCTTTAGCTAATCCCACTCCCTTCTCTAATATTCCTTTCCTTTAGTATCTTGCTTTCTCTGACAAAATATCAATTCACTGAACTGAGGAGTCATCCATCATCTGTCCATTTCTCCCTGCTCTCACCCTCTAACTTCTTTGGCATTGCATCTTTGAGTTCCTGAAACCCATTCAGGACATAAACTTTCCTTCTCTGAGCTCTTCCCACAGAAGCCCTAAGCCCTCTGTGGTCACACCCCTTCCCTCAGTTTCAGGGATTCACAATCTTCTCATACTATAGCTCAGCCCACTCTGCAAAACACCCCACACACCCCACCCCCACCAAAACAAAGAAGAAGGAAGAAGAGTCAGAACAGACTTCAAGCTCAACAGCCACTGACTCAGCATTGTCCTTCCTGCTTGTGCCTTTTGGGACCTCTGTTTTCATTTAAGCAGCCTGCATTTTTTGTCCTTCAGAGACTATGTGGTTAGACTCATTTGGGTTAGGGTTGTTTAATGGTCGCTGTGGGCACAGCCTCAGCTTTTGTAGCTAGGTAAAGGGCTTCTGCATCCAACCACGCATCTGTATTCATGATGCAGTGTGCTCAAGTGGAAGAAATTCAGAGAGAAAAGTTAAAGCTGAGACTGTTGACAGTAACTGTGCAGGAGAACTAAGGGCTGTAAGATTGGTCAGGAGAAATGCTGGCCCTTGGTCTGCCCCCCACACATATCAACTCTATTCAGCACCTGGGTATGTTAGAAAGTTGTATGTATAATAATAATGTTATATTTAAGGAATGATTTCTATCCAGAAGTTTTTCTTTCATAATCTGACCTATTCAAGGGCTAGAATATATTCTGTTAACCATTTTTTCCTCACATCCTTTCACTTTGGGCATGTATAGAGTAAAAGTTCATTATAGCTTCTAGAATAAATTAATAAATGCAATGTCTCACTTGAGATTTGCAATCATTCTATGAAGTGGGTGGTGTAAACCTATGTTCATTCTAGACATAAGAAGTGTGAGACTCCAGCAAATGCAGCTAGTATAAATGAATGCCTTGTTACAGTTCTAAGTCTAGTGTTCAATCGCACTTGTGTCTATTCCATCATTTAAAAGACAGTTTTAGAAGCCACACACCATTTGAGGGGCTCAAGATAAAAAGCTAAATAAAAGGAAGAGCCTAGAGCCACAGTCCAGCTGTGGAACATGGACATGAGGCCATGTGGCACATGGACAAAATCATTAAAAGAAGGGGACAAACATTACCAGAACACACACAAGTATGTAGAAAATAGCCAGCTGGAGACAGCATGTGTGAACCTGGGGAAGGAAAGGTCTGAGAAGGTTCACAGAGGAAATGCTAATTGAATACAGTGTTCATGGGAGGCCTGGAATTGACAGTCCTGCCTCTGTAGCTCTAATGGACCTCAGTCAGAACAAACAGCTTGTGCAAAGCCCAGGAGGGGACAAAAGAAGGTGATATGTTTGGGAATTTCTAGTAGTTTGATGTGGCAGTAGGTTTTTTGGCAAATGGGAAATATTAGATAGTAATCCTTTTTGCATGCTGTGCAAAAGGGTGAAAATTTTATTCATAGGCAATGGGTACCAGTTATGATTTTCAGCAATTATTATCATGGGATATAATATCCAGGCCCTATTCTGTTTCCAAGTAATTGCTGGCATTGAATTCCCTTGGGTCATGGTGAATTAGAGGCTTTGTCTAGCCTCAGGTAACCTTTAGGTAAGTGGCTGGGGGAAATGGGAAAATGGAGTTGCAGAGTTGTGGGGTTTTCTGTCAATTTTTAAAGCCAGCCAGAATCAAACTTCACATGATTCCATGTGATAAATGCAAAAAGAGACTCACTAGGCCTCTCAGGCCACTCCTCCACAGAAGTCTTCAAAAATTTCTCTTTTGAATCACCTATTGTATATGTATTCTGTGTAAAACACATAGCACTTGTCCAGGCATATATAGCTTCAGATAGCCACAATGAATGGCCCACTATGGGATTCAGTGTTTGATATCGTGCTGTTATAAAAATGGTACTGTGTTTGCACTTAGTACTTACATAACATACCCATGCTAAGTAAACCCATGAGTTGAAGGGATTTCTACAAACACACCAATATGTGACATGAAGAAAAATTAATGTCATAATAGAAGTTCTTTTCTTCTTTCTATATGATTTCAAAGAAGAAAAGCGGAATATCTGTTGTATTTATTGATGGCTGAGTGAGGTATAGAGCAAATCAGGTAAGATTTCAGGATAGTGTTTAAATGATGGGGATTTCCCAATAGTAGAAATAGCACGAAGTAAAACATGCAAAAACAATAAGAATGTTTGATCTTTTTGTTTTAAAGAAATGAACACATTTTCAAAGTTTATAAGGAAAGGAGGTAATAGAGCAAGAACTGGGCTTTTGTAGAGACAGTAAAATTGGTCAAAAGAGCAGCTCTTCTTGGATAAATGTAGTGGGGAGAGGCATTACTGCAAAAGGAGTGGTATGGCATTTAGAATAATATATATGTGGCATCCAAGTTGTTATTTCCTGAAAGTTTTCCTCATGCACACTTCCAGGAAGTCTTCCCTAACAAACTGCATCCTAAAAAATTCCATCTCTTGACACCCACTGCACCACTTTTGCTGGTACAGATTCTCTTCAATGCAAGTATTAGGTCTCTTGGTCATATGTCTCTTGTTAATTACTGAAGTAACAAGCATAATCAGAAATCTTGCATTATTTAAATAATTAGCATGTGCTCCTTTCCATTGGTGCTGTTTGAGCTTGATTCCACTACTATGGCATCTGCAGTTCCCATGAAGGCTTTAAAGAAGTGCATGATGGTGAAAGACAATGTGTTTGAAGCTAAAACAAGCCTGAATTCAAATACCACTGCTCTGATGGAACACTTGTGTGACCTGGTGAGTTGTGTAAGCCTCTCTATGTCCTCATGGGAGGAATGGGTCCTTTCATGAGGCTTATCTGTGATATTAAATTGTTGGCACCTAATATATACTCAACAAATGCTAGTCCAAATCCCTTGCTCCCCAGTCATATAATTCACCTGGGGGAAAGCAATGGAAAGGCAAATCTTTTGGGACATGTTGTATTCAGCTGTCTATAAAGGCTAATTGTTCTGAAGTTTCCTCATCTCCTTTGTATGCTGACATGGAGATGTTCAGGAATGAAGGCTTTCTCCCTAATCATGTACCAGGAGGTTTATTAAAATAATATTACCTGCTGATTTCAAGATATAGCTATAGTTAAAAGAATAATTATTTACTCCTGGATTGGTTATTTATCTTCTATTGCTGGTTGTTTCCATTGAGACACTGGCTTTATTCAGATATATTATTCTAAATTATAAGCAACTCTTTGTCTTTGGACAAAAGAGTTTGGACACCAAGGCATTCTAAAAAATATGTCATCAATTTTTCTTTTAAAAAGATAATACAAAACACAGCTTAAAGTCACAACGGCCCCATTTCATGGCTTAAATAAATACACAGAGAATGCAATAATGAGATATAATGTTTGGATAAAAGCAACTGTCACTTTTAAAGAAAATTAAAGATATTTGGAGCAGCTGTGTGCTGAGGACTTCTCATCCAGAAAGCCCATCTGACAAGTGAGTAAGGCAATTTCTCTTCTCCCTGTTCCTGTCCTCATGGTGTCAATTTCTCCAGGTGAGTGTATGTTGCCTCTATTCTTTTTGAAGAGATGCCTGGGAATCTTGTTTCTTCCTGTTTCCCTAGATCCCTCCCCTCCATTCTGTGCTCCAGCCCAGCCCCTTCCCAAGCCCATCTCAGCATAATGCAGCAGCTGGAAGGACCTCAGAGAGCATCTTTTTTTTTCTTACACAGGCAGGCACTGGGAAATGAAACCAGATCTCTGACATGGTAGGTGAGTCACTGCCCATGAGCATTTATTTTTATTGTGTTTTAGTATTTTAATTGAAGAATGACATACATACATAAGTGGACATAAGTGTGTAGCTTGAGAAATTGTTACTAGCAGTTCTAGTTGCATCCTTTCCCCTTCCCATCACTAAAGCCCAAGCACAAGTATTATCTTTATTTTTAAAAATTTAGGTGAGATTCTAAACTTTTTATAAATGGAATTTACAGTTGGTACAATTTCATGTCTGTTCTCTTTCTCTTAATATTAAATTTGTAATATTACAAATTAGTTTCATATCCTTTTTGTGAATATTATTTATAATAAATACCAAAACTTCAGAATTTATATTATAATATTCACATAAAGAATATATCAGTTACCCCACCTTTTTCTCTTATTCTCTTATAAGGGACTCCAGTAAGAGGTTTAATACCCACCCTGAATGTGGTAGGTCACATCTCAACATAAGGTACCACTCACCGTCATGCAACTAGGTGAATGAACCTTAAGGAGAGTATGTTGAATAAAATGTCAGAAACAAAAAGACAAATATTATTGTGCCTCATGCATATGGATTGATCATAATACACAAACTCAGAGACTTGAAGTTGAGATCATGGTTATCATGTTGAGGCCTGTTGTAAAGATTCCTAGATTGTAAGGTCTTACAGCAGTTACATACATTTAGGAATTGTAACTGATATTTCTAAATTCTGAGATATGGAGCTGTTTGTATATAACCTGGTCATTCTATGAAACTTTGGTATTTATGTGACACCTGAGACTCAGTTATGAAAATCAGCATTATCACATTCAGCAACTTAAAAAAACTGAAAAAATGATCAGACTTCATGTAGAGATATGAATGAAGCCAATCTGGATAAGACCAAAGTAGAACAGAATACTAGGTAAAGGATGATATGGCCCATATTTTCAAACTTCAACCTCTGTGTGAGATCAAAGGGAGAGATGTTTATTTGGTGCAAAATGTGTATTTTGGGTAGCATAATATCTAATTTAACTTGTGTGGTCAGTTTACTTAAACACCATATGTACGTGGAATCTTGAATAGGGCATGAAATATTGTTGGTTTGTACAAGTTAGTGTGATGCCCCAGTATATCCCAGAGTAATTTGGGCAGAGAATAAAAAAAAAATAGTTTAGTGCGATGCTCCTTGGGGGACTGGAAAGAAAGGAGGAAACATTCAGCTTTCCCATCTGGGGAATTCCTGATATTTTTGCAAAAAGCGGGGACAACCAATTCAATAGGCTGACCCCTCAATCTTGGGGCTCACCCCTATGAAGCTTATGCCTGTAAAAGAGAAGGTAAATTTATTGATAATTATGCCTAATGTTCACCCCCAAACAACCTCTTTTGTTTCCTCAGATGTGGCCTCTGTCTTTAAGCCAACTTGGCAAGTGAACTCACTGCCCACCCCCTTCATGGGACTTGACTCCCAGTGGTATAAATCTCCCTGGCAATATGGGAACTGATACCCATGGATGAGCCAGGACCCAGCATCATGGTAATGAGAAAAACTTCTTCACTGAGTTGGGGAACAGAGAAATAAGACAAAATAAAATCTCAGTGGCTAAGATATTTCAGAGTCAAGAAATATCTGACTCTGACGCTTCTTGTCAACTGTTCAAACAAAATATGGATGTGAGGGCCATAGACCAGCCAGATGTGTAAGAATATGACAACAATCACTGCACCACTAGTGTGTAATTGCAAGGATGCCCATCCTTGGTGGAGAGCAGAACAGGACAGGATTGAACACAGTTCCCTTCAAAATGGATACATTTTCCATCCAAAACTTTCTGAGCTACTCTGTGAATGCCTCCACTTTTTGATGAAGACTAAGGAGTGAATGTACAAGTGTTGCAGACTTGTGTAAGGACATACACCAGTGAACAGTGGGGCTTGGTCTCTGTCATTCTATCAATATCTTAGAAGTGAATGACCAATGTGGGTGCTGGTCTACACATCAGCAGAGAGAAACTCATGGTGAGAATCCATGCTACAGAGAAGGCTGTGTGAAGTGTTGTTTTGGAATCTTCTGTACAATAGGTTCATGGTGTCCATCTATGCATCACACTGTCCAAGAAGAGCACAGCCTGTGAGCCCTCCTTCTCTTTGGTGAGGCCCAACCAGCAATAGAGAGGGGCCATCAGCTGGGAAAAGCATGGCCAAGTATAAATTTCCAATACCCAAAGGTCCATCAAGAGCAGAGACCTCCTGCATGCTGCCCACTTGATAAGAATAAGATCGTGGGCAGAGAAAAAATGTGAAACAGAAATGTGAAGTATATAGGAGGAATCAGAGTGTGCTGACATGTGGCCATTTCTATCCCAAGCTCTTTGCTGGGAGCAAGCAGTGGGGCAAGGCCCCTAGGTACAAGCATGGGTTTAGCTCCACTTTGCTTCTGCCCTGGGTATACAGCTCTGCATACTGAACTGTGCCAGGGGACACATGCTGGGAGTCTCATCTTCCCTGAAACCACAAAGGCAGTGCAGAAGGAATCAGAACTTAAACTTGGAGAAGGAGCCATTAGCTGTGCAGGAACAATGGGGAGCATCAGGGATTTTCCAAGCAGGGATGATGAGTGTCTGCAGTTAGGACTGGTAGGAAGTGTTTGGAGAGGTGGACCACACACAACTGATGTACAGAAGTTAACCGGAGAGTGAAAGGTGAGGACTAGACCATTCAGTGGGACAAGTGGGTGCACACTCCCTCTTTGCTCTCAGCACTATTTCTTTTTTCATCATATGGCCTTTACTTGTTGAGGACAGGTACAGAAAATGTCTGTCCAGCACTACCTTACCCTCCAAAGACCCCTTATTCAAATCTTGGATGCCAAAAGTCCCATCCTTAGGCAGCCCCATGCCTCTGACCATGGGTCTCTACAAGAGCCCAAGTGGGGGCCTGACTGAGCACCTCAGCCCTTCTCCCCTCCCCCACAGCTCTCATCCACCCTGCCCATGCAAGGAAGCCCAGAGCCTAAGATGCACCCCAATCCATGTCTGATCTGGTTTGGCTTTTTTGCAGTCTAGTTGATATTACTTTTGTTGGAAAGGAACTATTCAGATATGCATATAAATCTCTTTCTGCAGGGGATACAAGGGAAGTCCAGTGGTAGAATTCTTGAGTGCCATGTGGGAGAGTCAAGCTCTATTCCTGGCCCTGCACTTCCCAATCAAACAAGCAAAAAACAAAAAATAAACAAACAAAAAATTCTAAAAGTGGTCCTGCAATAAAGCAATAACTCTCATGGATACAGAATGAAACATGACCACTTCCATACAGCATGCAAAAAAAAAACTCTATCTGTATTATTCAAAATAAGAATTTCAGTCATTAATTGCTAAGAAGATGGAAAAGTACTGGTTGGATGATCTTTGCAAAATCACATAGGGTCCTGAGCTCAGCCCCTTGGCCACTGGAAATGCATCCATCCCCATCTAGTTAGAAAAGACACACTCTTACATAGAAAATCACAAAGGGATGTTACCTCCTGCACAAATGCCCTATTTAATGTAAACACTTTTTTAATAGACATAACATGAACCTCTTTTCAGCCTATTCAATTTTGTCTGTCCTAATTAAGGTGAAGAAATAGGTGAATATAATTGTCTACTAAGAATCCCTTTGTATCTTAATGATGCCATTTTCTTTACTGAGTCTGAAACACACAAAGCTATGTGCACAGGAAGCCAGGGTTGTGCATCTCTGCTCAAACCACCCACACAGAAGTTGGCCTGGATGTGATGAGGATCATAGAAGCTCTGGTGTCTTCATCTTTCGGAGAAGCAGCACACACAAACTCTAACAAATTTTATTTTGTCTAAGCCAATTATAGGAAAGTAATTAATGGCCCAGAATCTGAATTGCAAAAAAGCAACCTCCCATTAAGAAATTATTAGGATACACAGATAATGTTGTGATGACCACAGAAGGCCACACACATTGAGGCAGGGCTTGTGTGGAGGGGAAGAAAAAAGAGATACCTTAGTACTTCCCTGTTACCGAAAAACACAGAAGAAGGGCACCAGGACATAACCAAGAATTTGTGAGCAGGAGATGATGGAAGGGATCAGTGGAGACTGACCAGTTACCAGGGAAAGCTGGAAAGTGAGTCTGTCTCCAGGAGGAATCTAGAGGTAACAACTCAGCCAGGCCCCTTTGGAACCAAAGAGCCTATGACCAGCCACATGGTTCTTGTTTCACAGTCCCTCAATCCAACAAATACCAGGATGGGTTTAGAGAATATTACAGCACTTAGAGTATTTCCCACCCAAACTACCTTTATTATATTTTATACCTATCTCACCTAAAAGGACCACTCCTCATCCACCACCCAGCAGATCATTTCCATCTTAGAAAACTTTGAATCTCTTTCCAGCCTGCCCCATACTCTCTAGAACTTCCAGGGAACAGCACTGGCATGAGAAAACAGCATTGCGGGTCATTTTGGTACAGCCAGGGGGAAAATCTAGTCTTTCAAAAATGAAAGAGCTGATATGTGAAGAGTTTGGTCTTCTGCTTCATACTTTCTACAATGGTGCTTCTCTCTATGACTTACAACAAGGTCACAGATTCTTCTTTGAGGCTGAGTGTTTCTAACAAACTCAGTGCTGAGAGCAGCCTCCCAGGGACCCCACAGTCGTCTCTAGTTGGGGCATCTTTTCAGGAGAAGGTGGGCTATCAGAAACAGCTCTCCTTGGAGAAGTGGCAGCAGGATGCAGAGTATGACTGAGACCTCTGTTCTCAGAAGATATATTCTGGGATGCTCAATGGGCCCCTTGAACTCTAGTGGGGAGATAGCCTGAGTCAGGGAGAGAACGCTTGAAATTCCCCCATGGCAGTAGGCGATGCCCTGGTGCCAAGAGACAGGCAAGGCTTGGGAGCTCCTCATCCTCATCTCCACTGGACCTGTCTGCTGGCCTGGAGGTTTCCCTTGCAGACGTTATTTCTTGATGAGCTTTCTCATCCCTGCTTTCCAATGTATGGGAACTGGAAGAAGAGGTTAACTGTGTAGTCATGATATAAGGATATAATTGTCTCCTTGGAGACACAGCAAGGTCTTTAGGGATATCCAGATTGTTGTCTGCCATGGTCATCTCTGCAGTCTGTTCCATGGCTCTTCTCACCCATGGAAGTCACCAATTCCATTCTGGGCAGATCATAACATGGGGAGGGAGGTCTTTTACATTCTCTGCTTTTTTCAAGGCCAGAAGACATTTCTCAACCAGCTGTGAGGGAGGAAAATAGATGATTAGCAGCTCTTCACAGGTTTCTAAGGTAAGGAGGCCTGGTGATGTTCAATATGATTGCGTTTGGTAGTAGGTAGCTATATTTCAAGTGCAGATACTATAGCTCATATGCCCATCTTCCTGTGCATAATTCTAAAACTTTCAGCCCTCACCACTCCTTCACCACATATATCCATAGTCTCTTACCTATGGGTTCACCAATTGCCCAGATATCTGCTCTGTTTTTCTAAAGAAGGTATGAAATCCAAGGCAATGTAGGGATAGGCATTATCATTTGAATTTTATGTTATGATGTTCCTTTTGATTCTAGATTTACCTGTGTGGCAGTGAGTCCTTACTCTTGTTGTAGCTCTTCCATTAGGGCCAAGAAATCTATATGTGCTTCAGGAGAAAGCAATTCTTCTAGGAATCAAGGGTGAATGACAGCCCCCACCAGGAAAAATGAGTGAGCATCCTTGGTAAGTGTAACCTGTCAATCTGGACGCCAAGAGGAGAAGTCTTGAAAGTACACCACAATCTGCAATCTGTGGTTGTTTTGGACCATCATCACCCTCAGCTACAAATCTTCACTCTCATAGACACAAACACACATACAAAAAACCACATTCATTTACACACACTCACTGCTCATGAGCTAAGGAATAAACCTTAATTCCAAAGGCCGTAGCAGAAGCACAGATCCCAACCTTCTGGCAGTGCCAAAACTTGGTAATCTACTAGCCACCACACCCACAGATCTAGCTCACCTTTGTAACAAAGTCTTCTTTTGCACACAGTGTGTCCAAGTAGCTCAGGAGCTCTGGGTCTGGATACATTCCATGCTCTTCCTGCTGCTTATCATGATCTTCCCCTTCCCATTTCTCATCTGTATTTTCAGAGGCAGAGGACAAAGACCCCTCCAGCCAACCCATGATGTCAATGTACTCATTTATGGCTTCAGGTGGAATCTCCTTGGGTGCCTTCTTCTTCCAGCTGAGCCGGTGCCTGTGTTGCCATTTTTTGGGACACTGCACCTTGGGGCTTGACTTCTTCAGAATAGACACTAAAGGTAGGATGGAAATCAGGGAAAGAAGGTCACGTGAGTCTACTAGGGGCATTAGCAGGCATTGGAGTGGGTCAGATTACCTAAAGTTACATAAAACATGAGAGAAGATTTCAGTGGTGAATATCTTGGAGAGAGTCACTGCATAAGGAAAGGTGGGCCCTTCAATATTCCAAGATATCCCTTCATCAGTCACAAACTTCTTAAGCATAATATATAAATTGTCTCCCCACCCAATTGACAGTCAAGGTGAGAGAGTAGTTATGACAACTGCCAAAATTGATAAATTTATGAGAAAGTGTTGCTGAGAGCTAAGGCTCTTGATGGGTTTTTCTTGAAACCCAAAGGTTTGAAATATTAAATTCCACATCTTGAAAGAAATATAGCACATGTGAATCCTACTCTCCTTTATGCCCATTTGGCCTTAATCTTCTGCTGGAATGAGTGAACTATACCTGGCTGCTGGCTTTCCACAGTGCCTTGCAGCACCTGAAGATCAAGGTTTGAAGGGGCTGGAGGTGGGATGCAAAGGGAACCATTTCTCTCCTCCAACATCTCAATCTGTCTTTCTTCCTCAATCTCAAACTCTGTGAACCTAGCATGGGAGGAAGGCACAAACATTGCCAAGTAATCTTAGTCCACTGGGAGCTGCGTATCAGAGGTCAGCACAAATCGAATTTTCTTTCATGCATTATCAAGATCCTGCATAAATACTTCCTTAAGAAAGGCTATTCTCTCAGTGCAACAGCCACAATTCTGTGGAAACTCATGAAGTCACTACATCATCCTTTCACCTACAGTATCACCCACTAAAACTTAAGAAGGATGTGAAGAAAATGAACCATCAATGGTATGCTGGATTCTCAAGATGGATTCACAGCTTCAAGTTTTTCCACTACACCTTCTTCTGCTAGAACCCAGTGGGACAAAACAATGTTTGTATAGATTGTTGAATTAAATCAGTCCAGTGGACCCCACCTCCAACACTGCTGTCTCAATCTAGATGTGAAGAGCTGACATTCAAAAACTGGGTCTGGGATGTAATTATTGAACATAAAGCAGGGATCAGTGCCTAGATCTATGAATCCTAATCTGGGTCTTAGAGATTTGAAGCAGTAAAATAAGTAAGGATATGTGATGTTCATGGGAAGAATGTGGATACAAACATTAAGAGTTTAATTTCCACTTAAAATTTACATGTTTCCTGTTGGAATAATGGAAATATTTTGGTACTGGATGGTGGTAATGAGGTGATTTTTATGGGTTTGGCTTGGCTTTGTGTTTAGCCAGGGGATTAACATGCAGACATGGAGATAAAGGCTGAAGAACCCATGCACAGGATGTCTGAGACCCTGGCTTCCCCTAACCAAACTCTTCCAACTCTGACTCCTCTGGGATATTGAGAAATGATTTCTGGTCACTATATCCTAAGGAATGGTGGCCTCTTGTTCTATGAACCTAGCCTCCATGTCCGTATCCATTGAGGCAGGTACAAATCTAGGTGGTAGAGCATGTCACCCACTGAATATTCCCTACAACTTGGAATTTAATTCAATTGGAATCTGCAGGAATTACCCCCAAACCTATCCTATGACTACAATACCATGGCATTTGCAGACTCACTATCAGAGAAGGTGTGAGCATGCTAGGAAATGGAGGTTAGGATACTGTCACCTCTAAAGATAATTGGTAAAGCTACTGCACGGGAGAGTTACACCCTCAATATCCTGGGAATCCTGACTCAGCTCCCCATCCAATGAGTATCCCCTCTAATGACCACCAAAATTACCTGCAAGAACCTGCCTCATCATTCTCCATCACACCTCATCACCCAGCCCCTGTAAAGTAATGAGGATCCTTGGACTTACTTTCCTGCTATCTCATAGTAGATCATCCTGTAAAAGTTGCTTGTGTGTTGCCATTCCTGCATGGCTCTGTGCAGTCCCTCCTCCAGGGGCATAGTGGGCTTCCAACAGGCCAGGGAGTGAAGCACTAAGATAAAATCCTCCATGTCACTAAAATTCTCCATGCACCTTCTCCTTCTCCGGTCCAGACCCTACACACATCGCCTGCCCCCATCACATTTGCTCTGCCATCTGTCCCTTCATGTCCTCCTTCCAATGTTTACTCTAGGAATTTCAGTACTTCTATCTCCTGTTATCCCTATCAGAGATCAAATATAAATACCAATACAAGGATTTATTTTGAGAAATCTGCTCTCAAGAAAAAGATTTGTTTGAGACTCTAATTTGACCTTGAGCCTTCACTTTTTTCATATGGAATGACCCAGGAGGGTACATTAAAAGCAGATTCCTGGGCTCCCATTTCCAGAGTTCCAAGGAAGAGCAATTTAAGAAACTTTAGAGATGATTCTGAGGTGGAGGTCCTGTAGAAAAGGACCTTTGGGAGACACACATGCAGAGCCTCATGTGTGAGGAGCCAGATTACATGTCCAGAACCAAAGGTTATCTGAGCCCATTCCAATGCAGAAAGCTGGCCAAAGATTTAGAAGATTAAACTACCTAACTGCATTTGAGGGTGTGCTCCAAGAGGGACCTCAGAGCAGTTTAGGAATGTGAAGAATCATTAAGGCTTTTCAGAAATGGCTTTTTAAAGGGACCCCATTAAATTTCCTGGAGCAGATGGTTTTTTTAGGAGTTCAGACATTGGGGAGCATAATGTAAAATGAAAACAACAGTCTTGCAGAACTGATATGTGCTGAGTGTGGTTGACACACAGTAACTGCAGAGCAGTGCAGAATAGAGAGATTTGTTCAGTCTAGGTGGGAAAAGAGAAAATTCCGTAACTATTAATGATTCTGCCTAATTTTCCAAAGAGCCTGTAGCCCTGGACTCCTTCTTCAAGCATCCATTCTAACTCTTTGTGAGCTTTTCTCCCTTTGTTCCTTGTCCTCTCAAAATATCCAACATGAAAATGATAATAATACAGTTAGAAAATAATTGCAAGACTAATAATAAGAAAAACAGTAGGGTGGGCCATGGTAGCTCAGCAGGCAGTGTTTCTGCCTGCCATGCCAGAGACCCAGGTTCAATTCCCGGTGCCTGCCCATGCAAAAAGAATAAAAATAAAAATAAAAAAATAATAAGAAGAAAAACAGTAGATGTCTTGTAATGAACCATAGCATGTGTAGTCTGTCAGTCAAGGAGTCATTATATTAAGTGACAGATTTTTTTCACCTATCCTCTGAATTAAATATATAGCTCCCTGATAGATGAGGTTCCTCAGTGAGATATCCTCTCCAGGACTACAAACTCAGTGAAGGCGAGCCCAAGCACTTAATGTCTGTATATGATCTATCTCCTCCTGGTCCTAACTTGAAGACTCCAGAACATTGAGAGTGGGGCAGTGGTCAAGGTCTCCGCCTGGATCATGCACCCTTCAGAACTCCAGTGTATTTGACTTAACCTATATGGCACACGCTCAAGTCTGTGCTGGGAGGTAAAGTACAATGGGAGGAGTAGGACGTTTGTAATCAGACACCCCAATTCAAATCATGGCTTCTCGCTTTATCACAGGAAACCTCCTGATTTTTTCTCATGAAAATGAATATTGGGATAATGAAACAAAACTAAAGATTGAATGTACACTTTAAATAAGGTAGTAAGGATCAATTCAGACGTGGAACCTGAAAATATATTATAAACTGGGATCCCTTTGTAAGGTATTAAGAATATATCCGCTCTCAATAGGTCCATTTTCCCTCATGACCCTCCTTCAATTGTTCCCTAATCCCCTCACCTCTAATACCCTAACCTCAATTATCCCTTCCCCAGCCCTCTTTATCAGAATATTCCAAATCATTCAGTATGTCCCTAAGTGGAAGACACTCACATGAGAAAGCAGGAAAAAGCTTCAACATCAGGACTCAGGTGGAAGTGCATCCAGGCCAGGGACTTGTAGTGCTGCAAACATCGGAAGTTCTGGTAAACACTCTTGGTTTTGCAGGAGTCATCCTGTGAGGGCTTTGTGTGCATGAATGCAGGGCCTCCCTCCCTGGAGGACACCTGTGGCATGGATGAAACATTCCCTGGAGGAACAATTGGGGTCTGCTGAGAAGCTGGTGGTGGAGCTTGAGGAGAAATGCCTGGGGACCAACCACCCACAGCAGCCTGGGTGCCCCCCACAGCAGTGGCAGGTCTAATGGTCTCCACTGCAGAGGCTCTCAAGGTCATAGGAGGAGGATGCAAACCATCCTCAGACAGGATCCCTGAGGCACTCAAAATGTGGGGGTTCTGAGGAAGGAGAAAGGTCTGAGTTTGTGGAAGTTCAGCTGATCCCCCTTTGTTCCAGACTTGGACAATGGCCCTGTTAGCTCCAGGCCCACTGGTGACAGGGTCCCCATCTCCTGTCACCAGTAGTGTCCTGGGGAAAGCAGGCCACACCAGAAAGGTGCCAGGAGGGTAAGATGGATTCAAGATGGGCTGTGGGTGCTGCACCCAGGGAAGTGGGTGTGGTGGGCTAGGAGTGGGCAGGGGAATCAGCTGTGCAGTGAAAGGATACAGAGAGGCTCCAGGCTTCATGGTCATGTCCAGCAGAACTGTGTGAATGCAGTAGTCAAAAAGGCTACACTGTTGATGTATCAGTGATTCCCCTTTACTCCTTGAGGTATTAGAGCCATGAACTTCACTAGGTGAGCAGGCATGTGGACAGGGGAACTTCAGTGTTAGCAAATGTCTCCCTAGTGATTTTAGGTTCCAGAAATCCAGATGAAATTGTTTCCATTGGAGAACTTGCTCCCAATTCGAGACTCCCAGACCTCTGACTGCCAAGAAGAATAGACCTCTCACTTCACTGGATCACAGCACCTAACTGAGGAAATCACCACCAGATATCCAGTCTGCTTCAAAGCCTGATACAGGAGAATGACCCAACTTGGCATGTACTATTTGGAAAAATGCCCCTCAGCACACTCAAGAGCAGATCAGGGAGATTCTATAGGGTACGTTCTAGGCAGTCATGGGAGGTTTTGAACAAAGTAGGTTCCCAAAGAGTATTTTTCCATATTCTCTTCAATCTTCCTTTGTTGATGTTCATTATTAATCATCTTTCATCCTTTTCTTTCTCACAATGACAAAACAAGGCTGCCTAGAGAAAACTTTCTGATGTCCATGCCCTTAAAACCTCCTTCCCAGGTATATGCCTATTGCCCCTAAGCTGCCACCAAACCCAGGTTACACAGGGCCAAGGCCAGGTTCCCTGACCTCTGCCACTCAGGAATTTCTGTTTCCAGGACAGGAGATTTTGTCATGTAACAACCAGCATTTCTGGAGTGGGTAAGTCATATAGAATGACTTGGAGTATTCTGATAGAAAGGGCTAGGAGACAGACAATTGAGGTTAGGGTATTAGGGAACAAATATAGGAAGGTCATGAGGGAAAATTTCATGAGGGAAAATATTTTCATTATAAAAGCTGATTAGTGGGAATATAAGGAGAGAATTCCAGAGGTTTAAAATTGCATGCATAAAATAAGGAGAGAGGCAAACTAACTGGTCCTTCTACTTAGGGCTCTTAACAATGAAATTAAAGACCCTGGACTGTACAACACAATGAGCCTTAATATAAACTGCAGACTATAGTTAATAGTATAATATAATAACACTGTTTCATCATTGCAAGAAAGCTGCACACTAATGCAAAGTGTTATGAGAGGAAACCTGAGTGTGTGAGGGATGGTATATGGGAAAAGTACATTTCCTGCATGATCAGTAAAGACCCTGATCACCAGGCATGAATCAGGTGGTGTTTGAGGACATATAATCTGGAAAACATTCCTGTGCACAGGATCCTCACTCAGACTGTGCTCAAAGAAAGAAGGGAACCACAACATTAATTAATTAAGTTCCTCAGTATTTGAAAACCATTGTTCTACTGAGGAAAGGGGTAGCTAACATCATTGAAACAAGCAAAATTCTAAGTGTAAAAATCAAATGCATATGTGGGAACTGGCTGTATGGAATAAGAGAAAAAATATATATATTTTTAAAAAAATTTTTTTAAATCGTGTCTATTTTTAAATTATCTGTAGATTGTGTACTGCACCTATTAAAATTTATTACATGTCTGTGTATTCATTTAATCACTGCATTCACTTGGAGATGTTGAAGTTGTTGAATTTTGCTGTGCTCTGCTCTATGTGTAATTGGGGCTCTGATGTGGTCTGATCATGGTATTCTTGAGTTGTGGAGGTTCTGTGGGAGGGGATGTGTCTGCAGTGTGAGAAACACATGTGTTCTTCCTTGGGTTGTTAAGGGTCAATACTATATTTGAGGATGTTTTGTGCTTGATTGTGTGTGCAGTAGAGGTGGCTGTTTCCTTTCCTGGAAATGGAATATCCTGTGTGTGTTACTTATGGGCCTCTTGGTTATGTAAAATTAAGACTACGACCTATATTCTGCGTGTTTTTGTGATTGTGTTCTAATGAATTCATAGCTTGGGGGTTGTGTGTGTATTTAGTGGGTTGGTGGAAAATGTGATATATGTTTTCAAAAGGGTAGATTGGTGGTGTTGGTGTGGATATTTGGGGATAAGAAGTCATGATGGGTTTTTTTGAGTGTAGATGGGGCTCAGTGTTTTTGGAGAGTGTGAGATGCAATACATATATGTCATGTAATTGGGGTTATTTTTAATTTGAGGCTTTGGAAATATTTCATTTTTTTACATGTTGTGTGTGGTTTTCCTATGAATTTTAGAGATTCTTGTTTGTTTAATTGTGCATTTGGCAAAGTGTTCTACCTGTGCATAATGACAGTGTCAGGGCATATGTCTGTTCATATTAGATTGTAGGGTCTGTGTGTTCTGTGTATTTGGGGACTTGTGATCATTCAGTGTATTTAGTGCATGTTCGAAGTTGATCATGCTTTTGTGATTTTCAGGAGTTGTGTGTGTGTGTGTACATCATTATTGAGTGCAGCTATAAGACCATTTTGTGTAGCAGGTGGATGTTGTATGTATTCAAATGAAAGGACTGTGGGTGTCGTGAGTCTGTATTCCAGAAGATGCTGGACTTATTTCTATGAGTAACTTTGACTGCGAGGATTATGTATATGTAGGCAGTTTGGGGATGTATGTGTATTGTGGGGAATAGAGTGGTATTTTGACATATTTGTATTATGTTGGAGAATTGTGGGTATATTGAGGCATGTGTGTAGTGAGCATATGTGTATTCAGGGGTCACAGAGTTTGGATGTATATCCTCCAAAACCATGAAGTTGAATTTATCAGTAAGGTGTTATAGTATGTATCTGGGAGGTTAGTTTGTATGTACCTGGTGGAGTGATGCAGGTGTGTTCTTATACATGGAAGTAAATATCTTTGTGTGGCTGAGCTGTTACCACAAATACCACATAAAGTGTTTCTTTAAACAACAAGCACTTGTTGGTCTCTGGTTTGAGGCTAGAAGAACTCCAAATAAAGATGTGGACAATGCTTGCTTTCTCCTGAATACCTGTAGTGTTGTGGTGCTGACTTCTGGCAATTCTTGGTTGTATTTCTGCCCCTATCACTTGGCAATGTTCTCTCCTTTCTAGCTTCTCTGACTTCCCAGTTCTTTTTATAGGGCCTCTAGCAATCTGGCATAAGGTTCACCCTCATTCAGTTGCATCACACAGTAACTAAAAATAGCATCTTCAGGAGATTGTATTTACAATGGGTTCACACCCACAGAAAAATGGATTGAGATTAAGAACACATCTAAATTGCAGTATATAACTCAGTATACCACAGTGGGTAATTGTTTATCTATGTTTTGGGTGTATGTGATGTGATTACATCTAAGAATTATGGATGTGGGTGTAAGGGGGTGTAATTAGGGACTTGGAAAGGGTTTCATGTGTACTCACGTTTGATCTATTAGTTTATTTATTCATTTCTTCAGAATGTGTACTGTTTGTATACATATCTAGAAGGGGGTTGTGATTTATATAATTTACATGCATTTATTAATAGAATCTGTGGTGTAAAGATTCTTCAGTCTTCTTTGTAAAATGCTAGGGGTTTTCATGTCTGTTGGGGAATGTTTGATTTTTGGAGAGGTGGACTTGTTCTCTGCTTTGGCGGGGATGATGTGTAATATTGAGGGGGTATATATTCAGTGATTAGGAATATGTGGGTGAATGTGTTTGGCTTTCTATTTATATGGGCAGGTAGTGTATGTATGTTAGCAATAGTGCAAGATGGTTGGTGTTAGTGTGTGTTGGGCTTTATATTCATGGATGGTGTATAAATCGCTTCTCAGGAGTTTTCATGTAATAAAGTATTCAGTGAATCTCTTTGTGTTTATTGTGGAACGTAATGCTTAAAGGATCTGATGCAGTTTCTTGTGTATAATTTCAGTGATGGTTGAGTGGTCTTCTATGTAATTTCTGTCTATTGGGTGTTTGGGACTAAGTGTTCATTTGGGCAAATGGAATCCACAAAGTATGTTTGAAAATATGGAAAGTTTATCATGTGTTTTAGAAAGTAATAGATGGCATTGGTGGTGTGGGTATGAAGAAATTGTGGTATTCGTATGTTATAGTTGTCGAATTGGGTATGGGTCAATTATGGGGTGGTATATGAAGTAAATCTTAAGAAATTAAGAGGTGGTATAAGTGGTGTGAGTATTAAGAAATTATGGTGGAATTGGGTGTGGGTCAATTATGGGGTGGTATATGAACTAAATCTTTGTGTATCTGATGGGTTTAGAGAATCAGTGTGTGTAGGGTGTTTAATGTAAATGTACCAGTGTTGGTTGTACATATTTGTATTAAGCAGATGTTCTCTTTACATGTGCAATGCAGTTGTAAGAGTAGCACGTGCATACTGAGGGTGGGTAGACTTGTAAATATTTTGGTATACTAGTTGGTGTGCGTGTACATTTATTGTATGGGTAGGTTTGGACATATGCCCAATACATATAAGGCATTGTGGGTTGTGGAGATGGTAGGGTAGTTTTGTTTGTATATGTAGGCTTGGAATTGAGGGTCCTACTCTAGGTATACATCAATCTTGTACATAAGTACCTATGAAAGTGGGCCAGTTTTGTTGGAGCTGGTGGGTACTAATTTAGGATCATTGATGTTGCATATCTTTCCCTAGTACTATGCTCAGTAATGTCAGGTTAGTAGTTTGAAATTGACCATCATGGGAATATTTATTCCATAATTCTCTCTCTTGCAGAGATTACATTTATTATAAGTTACTTTAGAGCATTGGGGTGTGTGTCTCATCAGGATGTATGTGTAGAGCAAGAATTTTCAGGCAGGAATGTAGTAGGTGTATTGGCAACTCTATGAGTGAATTGTGAGTAGGACATTTGGACATCTGTAGGTTATAGGTCCTTATATTAGTGCATCTACCCTTGGTCATTGTGAATTGTTGCTTTGTTCCTGATTAGGTTGGCCCCTACTTTAAGGTCAAAGAATTCCCTTAAATGTTGATGATTTCCTGCTCCTCCCAAAGTGGTTGGGAACAGGTGTGTGTCTATATTAAGCAGATGGATGTTTTCTCCACATCCATGTGGTCCTAGATGCATAAGGGTGTGAACAACAGCTGTGCATAGCAGAACATCACAGGCAAGTTTATCCCAGGGCAGCCAGCTCTTACCTGGACAGGAGCTCAGGCACTTCAGGTCCTTTTCCAGGCAAGAACCTAGGGGCCATTGGCTTCTCAGTGGAAAAACTGGTGAACAAGGGTACATTCCACTAAGGATTCTTTTCTGAAAGCCTGAAGAGGCACAAACAGCTGATATCCACCATCTGCTTCCTAAGTGGGTAATATTGGGTAACAAAAAATTCAAGTATGTTTTGTTAAGTTTTTTAATTAATAAAAAGTTTAAAAAAAAAATTCAAGTATGTTGCCAGTCCTCAATCAAACCATCTACATGGAAACCAGTGGATTTAGGGGTAGACAGGACTCTAATGTCAGACAGGAAGTGACATTGGAGGAATTGGGGAGATCTGGTGACATTAGGGAGATCCAGCTAGGACGAGATATGGTTCTGATTTTCTTGAGCATCTTGGGCATGGACTTGCTTCATGTATTTCTTAGCACTGGGAACCTCATTGCACCTTCATGTATTCCTAATAGCATTCCTGGACCTTCTTTATTTTACCTGTTCCTCATGGAGCTGCATTACACTGAAGGGTGCCAAGCCATGTTGGCCACCATCTGGCCTCACACCTGCCTCCTGCCACCCTGGGACCCGTAGAAGGATTTCTGGGCCTGGCTTCTAATGGTGAGTCTTCTTATGGCCTTGTGTCCCTCAGGATCAATCTTCCTGCCAACAAAAGACATAGGCTTCCCTTTCATAAATGTCCAATAAATGCTTCCCTATGGCACAGAGGCATTCTTGTGCCCCCCACACTAACCCATCATTTCCGAACTCAAAAATTAATGGCAATACACTTTATCAATTAAACTGTGTGCATTGGCAGAATGACATCATGCTTGCTCTTATTCTTTAAAACATCATATATTTTAAGTAAAAGTACACAGTGTATACAGCAGATTTTCTTGGTGTTTGTTTTTCTCTTCTTTTCACTTTGTTTTTAAATGATAGCATGCTGGCCCTGAGATTTAGGAGAGAAGAAAAGAAGTTCTTCATATATATTTTTGAACATTTCAATTTTATTTATTCCATAAAACTGCCCATATTGCAGGTTTTTCATGGATGAAACATAAAACTGAACAGATACATTTTTCTACAAAGCACATTGTAATAATTAGATGTAGAATAGATTTCAGAGTTTGGTATGGATTACAATTCCACAATTTTAGATTGTTACTTCTAGTTGCTCTAAGGTACTTGAGGCTAAAAGAAATATCAAATGATTCAGCAATAATGCTTATTTGTTAAAATCTACCTTCTCTGTTTAACTCCATCATCACTTTTGGCCTTTCCTCCACACTTTAGGGGTATTTGGGCTATACCCATTCTAACTTTTATCATGTTAGAAAGGGCTGTCAATAATATGGGGTAGGGAGTTGGAACAAGCTAATGTTCTGGAGAGGCTGGTCTCTCTAGGTTTCAGGACCTATCTGGTCCAGGGACCCATCTGGAGGTTACAGGTTCTGGAAAGTTACCCCAGTGCATGAAACCTTTGTTTGCCCTGGATGGTCTTTAGGATTTGGCTGGAAAGGTTTTGGTAGGGGGTTGGCAAGTTATGATAGGTAGCAATGTTTAACTGAAGCTTGCATAAGACTGACCTTCAGAGTAGCCCCTTGACTCTGTTTGAACTCTCTCAGTTACTGATACCTTATTTGTTGCTATTCTTTTCCCCCTGTTGGCCCAGGTGGCATTGCTGTTCCCACAGTGCCAAGGGCAGACTCATCCCTGGGAGTCATCTCCCACACTGCCAGGGAGAATTTAACCCCTGGATGTCATGTTCCATGGAGGGGGAGGGCAATGATTTCACTTACAGAATTGGGGTTAGAGAGACTGAGGTCACATCTGAGCAACAAAAGAGATCCTCCAGGAGTAACTCTTAGATATACCTATAGGTAGGCTAAGCTTTTCTGACACCTACATAAGCTTTAAAAGAGCAAGTCTCAAGATCAGGGGCTTGGCCTGTTGATTTGGGTATCCCTAATGTTTGACACAATATCAGGGATTGCCCTGTTAGTAGAGTTTAATAGTTACATATTTTTTATCCCATCCCTCAAGGGACATTGCCAATACTTTTTGATTATCTGCTTAATGTATTCTACAATATATCCAGGCATTATATTAAGCTGTACAGTATTAAGGGGTCTCATTCTTATTCTGGGCTCCCTGTGTTTTGGTTGTTTAAAGTATTGACCAATGGAATCAAATTGAGAGTGCAGAAATAGACTACCAAATATATGGTAAACTGATCATCAACAAGGCCCCCAAATCCATTGAACTGTGACAGGCTTGTCTTTTTAATAAAGGGTCATGGGAGAACTGGATATCAATATGCAGAAGAATGAAAGAGGACTCTTACCTTACATGTTATATGGAAATTAACTCAAATTGGATCAAACACCTAATTATAAGAACTAGTACTATAAGATTCCTAGAAGAAAATGTAGGGAAACATCTTAAAGAACTAGCACACTTCCTAATTTTACACCCAAAGCACAAGCAACAAAAGAAAAAAAAATAGATAAATGGGAACTCCTCAAAATTAAATGCTTCTGCTACCTCAAAAGACTTTGTCAAAAAGTGAAGAGGCAGCCAACTCAATGGGAGAAAGTATTTGGAAATCACACATCAGATAAAGGTTTGATGTTGTGTATGCATAAAGAAACCATACAACTCAAAAAAAAAGAGTAAACAACCCAATTATACTGTGGGCTAAAGATATGAATTGACATTTTTCTGAAGAGCAAATACAGATGGCTCAAAAGCACATGAAGGGATGCTCATTCTCATTAGCTACAAGGGAAATGCAGATCAAGATTATAGTGAGATACCACCTCACACCTATAAGAATGGCTGCTATTAGACAAATAGGAAACTACAGGTGTTGGAGAGGATGTGGAAAAATTGGGACACTTGTGCACTGCTGGTGGGAATGCATAATGGTACAGCTGCTATGGAAGACAGTTTGAGGTTTCCTTGGAAACTGAATATCAAGTTGCCCTATGACCCCACAATATATACCCAGAAGACCTGAAAAGAGTGACACAGACATTTACACACCAATGTTCATAGCAGCATCATTTCCAGTCACAAAAAGATGGAAACTATCCAAATGCCCACCAACAGATGAGTGGATTTAAAAAATGTGGTGTATACATAAGATGGAATATAATGCAGCAGTAAGACAAAATGACGTCCTGAAGCACATGACAAGATGCATGAGCCTTGAGGACATAATGCTGAGTGAAATAAGCCAGACACAAAAGGATACTGTATGATTCTGCTTTTATGACCTGGTAAAGGTAAAAACAGAGGCTTATCATACAGAATATAGGTGACCTAGAGATACACAGAAGCTTGAGATAGGTAAACAGTTAGGTAATGCTGTTGAACTTAATTGTAAGGGAATGGATAGATGTGAAGGCAGTTCATTAGTGGGTCTATAAGTAATATTGCCATATTGAAAGAGGTTGTATTATGTATGTTTCCCACTGATTGACACTGCAATTATAAATAAGTTCTTGCATGAACTACTGCAAATGTATGAAGAGTGTACAATTTTGGGATCTAGGGGTAAAAAGCTATTGCGTATTGGGTATGTTTAACAGGAACACAAAAGCAGTACCGCAGCAATACCAGGGGTACATTACAGGGGGAGGGACAAGGGTTAGGGGAAGGTTTGGATTTTCTATTTGGTGAGGGTGTGTTTATTGGCTACCTTTCTCCTGGAAACAATGAAATTATCTAAAATTGAGAGTGTTGAATGACTGTTGACTTTGGATGTTATACATGTGTTAGTTAGATTCAGTTGTCAACTTGGCCAGGTGAGCATACCTAGTCTTGTTGCTGCGGACATGAGCCAATGGTACGTGAACCTCATCTGTTGCCAATTGCATCTGCAGTCGGCTAGGAGGTGTGTCTGCTGTGGTGAGTGAGTTTGACTTAATTGGCTGGTGCTTAAATGAGAGAACGCAGGGTAGCACAGCCTAAGCAGCTTGGCATTCCTCATCTCAGCACTTGCAGCTCAGCCCAGGCCTTTGGAGATGGAGAAAGAAGTCACCCCGGGGAAAGTTGTTGGAACCCAGGGGCCTGGAGAGAAGACCAGCAGAGACCATCCTGTGCCTTCCATGTAAGAAAGAGCCTCAGTGGAAAGTTAGCTGCCTTTCCTCTGAAGGACCAACAAAATAAATCTCCTTTTATTAAGAGCCAATCCATCTCTGGTATGTTGCATTCCGGCAGCTAGCAAACTAGAACAGATTTGGTACCAGAGAGTGGGGTGCTGCTGCGGTTTGCAAATACCAGATATGTTTGAACGGTGTTTTGGATGGCTAAGGGGAAGACTTTGGAGGAACTGTGAAGAGAATGATGGAGAAGTCCTGGAGTGCGTGAAGAGACTGTTGGTGTAAATGGAACCACTGCTAATTTTGACAAAGGAGGACACAAAAGGGAGAGATTGGAGTTTGCAGAGTGAGAACCATGGAAGTTCGGGTCTGAAGCCAAGAAACCTTGGCCAGGAGAGTGGACCCACCTGTATGCATGGAGAGGGTGAGTTTACCCTGAAGGGCAAGGATGAGTCTCCCCTCTCATTGCAGTGGAAGAGTTGTGTAGCCTCGGGCCTTGGAAAAGGCATAGCATGCTCCTTGGGGGAC
>PVIY010032233.1:0-29158 GCA_004026745.1 Myrmecophaga tridactyla
AACATTCTTTTTTTCATCACATAGTTGTATATTCATCATCATGATCATTTCTTAGAACATTTACATCAATTCAGAAAAAAGAAATAAAAAGAAAACAGAAAAAAATTCATACATACCATACTCCTTATCCTTCCCTTTCATTGATCACTAGCATTTCAATCTCCTAAATTTATTTTAACATTTGTTCCCCCTATTATTTATTCATTTTTTATCCACGTATTTTACTCATCTGTCCTTAAGGTAGATAAAAGAAGCATAAGACACAAAGTTTTCACAATCACACAGTTACTTCAAAAGCTTTATATAGTCATTATATAATTTATATATATATTATATAAAGCTTTATATAATCATTATATAATTATCTTCAAGAAACCTGGCTACTGGAACACAACTCTACATTTTCAGGCACTTTCCTCCAGCCTCTCTGTTATACTTTAACTAAAAAGGTGATATCTATTTCATGTGTAAGAAAAACCTCCAAGATAACCTCTCAACTCTGTTTGGAATCTTTTAGCCATTGAAAACTTTATCTCATTTCGCTCTTCCCCTTTTCGGTTGAGATTTTCTCAATCCCTTGATGTTGAGTCCCAGCTCATTCTATGATTTCTGTCCCACGTTGCCAGGAAGGTCCATACCCCTGGGAGTCATGTCCCATGTAGAGAGAAGGAGGGCAGCGAGTTTGTTTGTCAGACAGGTCCTTTTACTGTACTCTAGCTCTTCCATTCTTTACAGCATGTACTTCATCTACATGTCACTATGTGATTGGTATCTGTAGCTGAAGCCTTTGGTGAAGAACTTATAGTCCATTCCCTCTTCACAGAGTTGGTGGACTAATGGTTCTCCCTGTTTTTTTGACATCTATACCTTAACACTACTGATGTCTGACTGGCAATCCTCAGCTACAGGGTCACAGTATTTTCGCTGTAGCAACACTCTCAGTGAGTTGGACAGCACCCTCACCAGCCCTTTCAGAACAGAGGGAAACTTCTTGATATCCTCTGTTGCATATAAAAGCCAAAGAAACCTAGAGAGCCAAATTCAGTCCCTTCTGTGCCCAACTACGCAGCACAATCATTTTTATTCAGAGTTGACTTCTCCCTATTGGGAAAACCTGGAAGTTGTTCTAGAGTCCCAAATGTCAAGGATGGAAACCCATCTATGTTAGACCTCAACCAACCTAATGTGCTGACTCCATTCTGGAATGTGGACTGAAAGTATTGCTCAAAATACACATCTCCCAACCAGCCTCCCTCATCTTTAGTTTTCTCCCTCTTACACTATCTCTAGATCAGAGAAACAGGTTTTTCATAACATCTGCATCATAGCTTGCTTTGTCTCCTCTACTTTGAGATTCACAGGTGATGAATTACCTCTTTTTATTTTATTTTATTCTCTTTTTATGAAATGCCTCTTTATTCTATTGTCTCCTTCTCTGGGTAATAAGCCTCAAGCTTTAGCCTTTTACGTAAAGTGTCAAGAAAATAAAATTTTAAAAGAAAAAAGTGTAGAGGTTTAGAGCTCCAAAACATTAAGCCCTATTATATTTAGCTGGATTTACATGTCAACACTTTGGTAAATCTATATGTAGTTTGGTACTGAAATACTTGATTTTTCTTTTCCTAAGTCCCAACTTCCAGAAGCTAAACGTACCTGAAGTGACTGAGCTTGACTAATCACCCACTAACTATGGAAGTTTACATTATGAGCCTGTTTAACACTTTGAATTCTGTCAATAATATTAATAAAAATAAAAAATCAAAGATGATTTTCAAGCTCAAGAATGAGAAAGACAGGGTGGGTGGTAGGTCATTCACCAAAATAAGGAATATAAGAAGAGATGGCTTTGACAGGGACAAGGAAAGAATGATGTATTCGGTTTTAGACAAAAGTTCAATTTACCATGGACCACCTAAGATTTATTGGAGTACTTGAAGACCCTTAAGCTGTGAATTAACACAGTAATTGTTGCCTTTTTAGAAAATGATCATCTCCGGGAATCTACACTAAGAACACAGAAAATTCTGGTAAAGAGATTTACACAGACTGCCCTTTGAGACCACTGGGTCTGGGTGGTTGGTGTGATCTTAAAATAGATAAGAAAAGAAGCTAAAGACTGAAAAGTGAAGAAGACAAAAGACAGACTCCTGAGGAACATGAGATTCTATATGGTGGACAAGGAAGAAGAGCTAGCAAAAAAGACAGAAGAAGAAGAGCAAGGAGGGGCTATGTCACAGAAGTCAAGTGAGAATGGCCAATGGTGTCAAATGCCTCTGAGACAAAGTCATATAAAAACCACAAAGTATTTGTTGCATTTAGCAACAAAGGAAGTCTTCAATGAGGCAGCAAGTAGACCGCAATAGGTTGAGTATAACTATACTATAAGAAAATTGATACAGACTGCTCTATTAAAACATTTGGCTAACAAGGGCAGCAGCAATAAGAGGAAATCAAAGAATTAAGTAGAATTCTTTTTTTTTTCCTGCCTCAGGTTTATTTTTACACATAGGACAGGAAGACCTAGTCCCATGCAGATGGCAGGCAGCCCAGGGGTCACAGCAGTCCTTCTATCCTCACATTGGCAGACAGAGGGCTCTACTCAGGAGCTTTCATGGGGGCCTGGGCACTTTTGGGAGCCTGACCAGGAGCAGTAACGTGAGCCAGAGCTGGAGCCTGGACCTTGGTTTGATCCTTGCCCTTGGACTTTGGTAGAGTCTGAGACCCTTGGCAATACGTGCGCAAGCACGCTTCCTGAGTTTGGGTTGGGTAATGTAGGCAAATCAATTGAGCTTGCGGCTACTGGTCCTTGGATCTTGGACTTTAAAAGGGCCCTGATGGCCTCTGCATGTGCACTCATGGACTTGGCATTGTTGGCTTGCATCTTCTTCAGGCCCTTTTCTTGTTATGCTTCTTGGAAAGGGGCATGTTCCTCAGGAATTTGAGGTCCATCCCCTTAAGAGATTCAAAATTTTGTGATTCGGGCTTCTTTTTTTTTTAATTGACAAATGAAAAAAACAACATACAAACACAAACATTCTTAACATACAAACGTTCTGCACATGGTGTACAGTCAATGGCTCAAATATCATCGCATAGTTATGTACTCATCACCATGATTATTTTTTAGAGCATTTGCATCACTCTAGATAAAGAAATAAAAAGGAAAAAGAAAATACTCATACATACTCTGCCCTTTACCCCTCCCTCTGATTGACCACTAATAGTTCCAATTACCCAATATATTTTAACCTTTGATCTCCTATTTTTTTCTATGCCCCTTGCCACTCCCTTTCATTGATCACTAGTATTAAAATAAATACTCAATTTATTTTAACATTTGTTCCCCTTATTATTTATTTATTTTTAATCCATATTTTTTACTCATCTGTCCCTACCATAGATAAAAGGAGCATCAGACACAAGATTTTCATAATCACACAGTCACTTTGCAAAAGCTGTATCATTAAACAATCATCTTAAAGAAACATGGCTACCGGAACATATCTCTACAGTTTCAAACCCTTCCCTCTATCCTCTCTAATATACCTTAAACTAAAAAGGGGATATCTATATAATGTGTAAGAATAACCTCCAGAATAATCTTTCGACTCTGAAATCTCTCAAACACTGACACTTTGTTTTGTCTCATTTCTCTCTTCCCCCTTTCGGTCAATAAGGTTTTCTCTGATTTGAGCTTCTTGATGCCATTTCTGTGCAATTTCCAGGACTAATTGTATGTGGTCTGGTTCTCAGAATTGGCTATGTCTGCACCCTCACCCACCAAGTAGAATTCTTTAAAGGTAAAAAAGACGAGCATGTTCACAGACTGAGGAACAACTCGAAGGGGAGTTATTATGATATAATAAAGAGAAAATCTAATAGAACAGAATTCTGGAAAATTAGGGTATGAATACAGAGTATCTGATTTTCCTGAATAAAAGAAGGATCTCCTTTTCCTGTGAGATTTGACTGAGATGCAGAGTTGACAAAAGAGAGGCAAACAGGACATCAAGGAGTTTCTGAGGTGAAGTAAGAGGTGGAGGGGTCACTAAAGTAAATGGAAAAATAATCTGACCAAGGATAAATGAGAAGCCTGACAAATGGAGATGAGTGTCCAGCTAGACAGAGGCAAAGGAATGAAGAACCCCTGTAGAGGTAGGGCTAATCCCAGGTTGAGAGTCTTTAGATGGTGTTGCTTGGGTGTGTGTGTATGTGTGTGTGAGAGAGAGAGAGAGCCAAGGAGATTGAGAGAGGAATTCACTGATAATGTGAAAGGAAGAGAGGCCAATAGAGGCCTGTTAATCTGGAGAAAAATGAAGAAATAAAAAAGCTGGATGTCTCAATAAAGTCAAAGAAAGGGGAAATTGGGTGTATGAGAGTGAGGTAGCTGGAAGCATTGGAATAGTGGTTGGGGAACAGCATGTTGATACTTAGAAAAGTAAAGCTCTTTTGAGTGCTGGCATGATGATGGGTATGGCAGCGGGTTGAATGGATAAACAGTGTTAGAGCTGAGGAGATCAAGAAGGAGTGAGGCAGGGTATTGCCCACAAGAATGCTGAGATAACTGGAGTAAAGGTTGGAGTTTGAGTGGAGAGGGAGATAGAAGATAGGGTCAAAGGTTTCAGTGACTGTAGGCATTCAAGAGCATCTGTGAACTGAAGGGCCGGAGAAGGCATAGCCAGATTGCGAACTTCAAAAGAGAAGGGGATTGTGCAGAAAATTCCCTTAAGATGAAGTACTGCAATCCAAGCAAGGGAGTCCTATGTAGTTCTATGGGATTGTAACCAGCTGTAAGTACCAGGAATCCTTATTACTGTAAAGAGATAGCCAGGGCTACATCACCCGCATTGAGCTTCACAATAAACCAGAACCTCGTGAGAGAGAAATTCTTCTCTTCTCCATTAAGAAAGGGCTCTTCTGAAAGTGCTGAAATGAAAATGGCATGGAAGCAGCAGTGAAGAAAGCCAGTAACTGATGCTCCCTCTGCATCTTGTGGTGTGACCTTATGGGTATTATTTCATCTCTCTGGGCATCATTCTCTCCACCTGTATCCATTCACCTATCTATTGATGCATGTAATTCACAAATATCTATTGAAGTTTCCTACGTGCAAGGCACCATGCTAGATGTCAGG
Organism: Myrmecophaga tridactyla; assembly: GCA_004026745.1. Taxonomy (NCBI): domain Eukaryota; kingdom Metazoa; phylum Chordata; class Mammalia; order Pilosa; family Myrmecophagidae; genus Myrmecophaga; species Myrmecophaga tridactyla. Next base: position 5,135 of record PVIY010032233.1, read on the forward strand.
GACATAGTAGCAAACAAAATACATCTAAAACTAAAAAGTCTGAAATTGATGATGATATCTGTGTTTCCCTATCAAATGATCCTAATTATGTCCAGTAAGTGCATATATTATGAATGAAAGCACTAAAATTTCATTGCAGTGTTTTCTTTCTTTTTTTTTTTTTTTTTTTTTGGTATGGGCAGGTTCCGGATATCAAACCCAGCTCTCCGGTATGGCAAGCAAGAATTCTGACACTCTGAGAGATTCCAAACAGAGTCAAGAGTTTATCCTGGAGGTTATTCTTATGCATTAAGTAGATATCACCTTGTTATCTAAGACGAAATGGAGAGGCTGGAAGGAATTTCCTGAAAATGTAGAGCTGTGTTCCAGTAGCCATGTTTCTTGATGATGATTGTATAATGATATAGCTTTCACAGTGTGACTGTGTGATTGTGAAAACCTTGTGTCTGATGCTTCTTTTATCTACCTTGTCAACAGATGAGTAGAACATATGGAATAAAAATAAATAATAAGGAGAACAAATGTTAAAATAAATTTAGTTTGAAATGCTAGTGATCAATGAAAGGGGGGAGTAAGGGGTATGGTGTGTATGTTTTTTTTTTCTGTTTTCATTTTATTTTTCTGTTGTCTTTTTGTTTCTTTTTCTGAATTGATGCAAATGTTCTAAGAAATGATCAGGATGATGAATCTGCAGCTATGTGATGATATTGTGAATTACTGCTTATATAGAGAGAATGGAATGATCACATATTGGGAATGTTTGTGTTTCTTTCTGTAATTTTTTTTTAATTAATAAAAAAATTTAAAAAAAAAGAATTCTGCCACTGAGCCACTGTTGTACTGCCTATTCATTACAGCATTTTAAGACCCCTGAATATCATATGGAATTTAGTTACAAGGAGCTATGGAATAAGATAGTGGTTCCCAATTTCAGAGTCCCTGAAATTGTTAATGATAGGCTTTCCAAAAACTGTTTCCATGATTTTAAAAAAGCCAAGTGGAAATTACCCTCAACAAATGTGTATCAACTCAGTAAATACTAGGGGCTTCTACTTACTGATCAGAAGTGCTGATGTATATATGAGTATAACTTCTGGTTAGAAGTGCTGATCAGAGTTTCTAGCTGGAAATTGTACATATATAGACATATATGTTTCTGCCTTAAAAACGGGAAAAATTATTATCATGTAATAAATATAATCCTATACCACAAAGTTTCCGAACAAATTGGAATTAAGGGGAAATAAATAAAACGAAATGGTTCAGGAATGTTGAAAACACTCAGGAATGTTGAAAATTTTGAAAACCATCAGCAGACTGGAATGAACACTCTGGAATTAGAGTTTAAGGACGTGGTTCAATCTCGCTTCTGTCACTTGCGTATATGCAGCCTTGGCAATATTTCTCTGATGGTCTTCTGTGAGACTAGAGACTAAAAACTTACTTTTTACAGGGTCAAGAAGATTTAGTGAGGAATGTTATAGGAAAGTACTCTACACACAACATGACATAATAAAAATAACAAAAACCATACTGATAGTGTGGTGGAAGGAACCTGACAGACCAGTTCAAATTCCAATTTCATCACTCACTACTGGGTCATGCTGGACAAATCATGTAACTTCAGTGTATCTCAGTTTCCTCCATAAAATGGATTACTTTGAGGATTAAATGAGATTATGTGGAACATCAGCTCTTTGCTTTGAAAGGCATGTGTTTTACAAATAAAGATTATTCTTTTTCATTTCTCTAGCACATTAAAATGCTTCATTTCTCTAGATATACACTGAGACATAAGCCTCTTTTTAAAACATGTCAGATATATGATAGATGTTAAGAGTAAGAAAAAGAGTCAAAAAGGCCTATTATATTGTTATAATCATTATTATGCTATTTCTACTCCCATTAGTTCACTATATTACATTTAGCCTGGACCATAGCAAGAAAATACAAATTCTACAGAGCAATTCAGAATAACCTCCCGTTTCAACCAGTCAACCAAGAAAAAGTCCAGCCCCCTTCAGATGGATGAGTTAGTCTCCAAAGAAGGAAGTGCTTTTTCAATCTCCAATCACATCTACTTAAGCAAGTTTAATGATCACAAAGTCTAATCAATTAGCATCAAGCCTAATTAGCATAAAATGTCATCTTACCCTGACTGCTTTCAAGCCCTATTTCTCTGCCTACCTAGGCAGGGTCCAGAGAGACCATGTAAAGTTCTCAGCATTGCGATGTCATACTTCACAGATCAGCATTGTATCTGGATATGCCCACCATCATGAGCTAAGTTTCACAGGGTCCAGGGGACATAGACTCATTCAGTGACACAGCTACAAGTGTTGTCACACCTGTTCTGCCTTTTTGCTTGGCAATTCTGCATGATCGAAACTTTGACCAGATCACTGATTTTCACAGCAACTGAGAAATAGGTGAAATATGCCCATTAGAGACTTCAAGCTTTCTGCATTAAGAGGAGAGAGGACAAGAAAGGGAGATGAAAGTAGATAATGTTTAATCCAGGTAGGACAGGCAGCACCGGCAAAATTCACTTTTTGTCATTCCCCCCTCCTCACCCCCTGCTTTATCAGTGTTTGTATGTGCTTCTGTTAAGTCAGGGCTCTCTAAAAAAACAGAACCAACAAGAGAGATCTGTAAATATGAGATTTATAAAGGTGTCTCATGCAACTGTGGGAACAGAAGAGTCCAAATCCATAGGGCAGTCTGTGAAGCTGGCAGCTCTGATGAAGGGTCTGGATGAACGTCACAGGAAAGACTCACTGGCTGAAGAAGCAGTGAAAGAGTGTCTCTTCTTTCTTAAAAGTCTTCAATTGATTGGATTGTCTCATGGGGGATATGCCTTAGTTGATCGCAGGTATAATCAGCCACAGATGCAATCAGCAGACTGATAATTTAATACACCAGCCTTCCGGTTTAACTACAGGCCATGAAACATCATTGCAGCAACAGTCAAGCCAGTACTTGCCTAACCAGACAACTGGGCATCATCACTTGGCCAAGTTGACACCAGGACCTAACCACCACAGAGCTAAAGTTTGCAAATTGCTGATTTTAAATTAATAAATATTTATGAAGTCTCTTCAAGTCCTTATGTCAACAAATTAATTTTTTCATCACATAGTTGTATATTCATCATCATGATCAATTCTTAGAGAATTTGCATCAATTCAGAAAAAGAAATAAAAAGAAAACAGAAAAAAATTCATACATACCATACTCCTTACCCCTCCCTTTCAGTGATCACTAGCATTTCAATCTACTCAATTGAACAAATTAATTTTTTTAACTAGCATTTCAGTGATATATTATTTAATTATTTCTTCCCTAGCCTACAAAACTCCATATCATTCTTTTCTTCTCAAGGCACATTAAAATGGCCTGTGGAGTCTTTAAAAATATGGATACTGAGCCTCACCTCAAATCAACTAAATCAGAATGGAGTAGAGGGTAGACAGTCACCAATATTTTTAAGAAGCTCTCCTGGTGATTTTATTGTGCCATGTTTTTTGGTTTTTGTTTTTTAAATTTTTATTAATAAAACCAATCAACATACAATATGAACATTCTTTTTTTCATCACATAGTTGTATAATCATCGTCATGATCATTTCTTAGAACATTTGCATCAATTCAGAAAAAAATAAAAAGGAAACAGAAAAATAATCATACATGCCATACCCCTTACCCCTCCCTTTCTTTGATCACCAGCATTTCACTCTAAATTTATTTTAACATTTGTTCCCCCTATTATTTATTTATTTTAATCCATATGTTTTACCATCTGCCATAAAGTAAGTAAAGGAAGCATTAGACACAAGGTTTCGCAATCACACAGTCAAATTGTGAAAGCTATATCATTATACAATCATCTTCAAGAAACATGGCTACTGGAACACAGCTCTACATTTTCAGGCAGTTCCCTCTAGCCTCTCCTTTACATCTTGACTAACAAGGTGATATCTACTTAATGCATAAGAATAACCTCCAGGATAACCTTTCGACTCTGTTTGGAATCTCTCAGCCACTGACACTTTATTTTGTTTCATTTCTTTCTTCCCCCTTTCAGTCAAGAAGATTTTCCCAATCCCTTGGTGCTGAGCTTCTTCTAGGATTTCTGTCCCATGTTGCCAGGAAGGTCCATACCCCTGGGAGTCATGTCCCACATAGACAGGTGGAGGGCAGTGCGTTTGCTTGGCATGTTGGCTGAAAGAGAGAGGACACATCTGAGCAACAAAAGAGGTTCTCTTGGGGGTGACTCTTAGGCCTAATTTTAGGTCGGTTTAACCTATCCTTTGTAGGGTTAAGTTCATATTAACAAATCCCAAGATTGGGCATTCAACCTATTGCTTTTGTTGTCTCCACTGCTTGTGAGAATATAAAGGATTCTCCACTTGGGGAAGTTGAATTGTCCCCCTTTCTCACCATTCCCCTAAGAGGACTTTGCAAATACGTTTTTACTCACTGTTCAAATCCTTCTAGGATTTACCGAGTCATCACTCTGGATAAACCTACAAAATCTCATGCCCTACTCAAGGTTCCATGTACTTATGGTGTTCAGTTAAGCTGTCCACATAAGTTACATTAGGAAATGCACTAGTCAAAATATAAATTTTGTACCAAATAAACACTTTTTGCTTTAGTCTCACACATAAGTTAAAGTTTTAAAATATTAATTACCATCTATTTTCAAAACCCTGCATTATTGACATTCCTTTGTTCTTCCTCATGCAAAACATTTTTAAATTTGTACATTTAGTCACTATCATTATACACTCTAGGCGTTCCTAGATTATACCATCTTTTTATTGTCTATCTTTCCCTCTGATTTCATTTGTGCCCCCAGGCCTCCTATCTCTATCATTCTCACGTTCCACTTCATTCAGTGTTCTAACATTATTGTATTCCAGTTAGGTCATATTGTGTTATCCATATCTGAATTTTTACAATCAGTCCCATTGCACAATCTGTATCTCTTCAGTTCCAATTGCACAATATCTACCCTACTTCTATCTCCTGATGATCTCTGTTCTTAACTGAAATTATCCAAGTTCATTCATTAATGTTAGTTCATATCAGTGAGACCACACAGTATTTGCTCTTTTGTTTCTGGCTAATCTCACTCAGCATAATGTCCTTAAGGTCCATCCATGTTGTTACATACTTTATAATTTGCTGCATAATATTCTATCATATGTATATACCGCAGCTTGTTTAGCCACTCATCTGTTGATGGACATTTGGGCTGTTTCCATCCCTTGGCAATTGTAAATAGTGCTGCTATAAACATTGGTGTGCAAATGTCCATTTGTGTCTTTGCCCTCATGTCCTCTGAGTAGATACCTAGCAATGGTATTGCTGGGTCATATGGCAATTCTATACTTAGCTTCCTGAGGAACCGCCAAACTACCTTCCACAGCAGTTGCACCATTTGACATTCCCACCAACAGTGGATAAATGTGCCTCTTTCTCCACATCCTCTCCAGCACTTGTCATTTTCTGTTTTATTGATAATGTTCCTTCTGGTGGGGGTGAGATGATATCTCATTGCGGTTTTGATATTGTGCCGTGTTTTAAAAGCAGTTGTGATATCCACATTCGCAGGTACTTAGCAAACACCTTTCCTTTTCACAAGTTCCAGAGCACATGAAAGCATGAAGGAAAAAAAAAAGTCCTATTTGATAGTTTGCAGTGAATTTCTCCATCTCAGAATCTATTTTGCTGAGATGTTTATTTCTGAGATTAGGAAACCATAAACTTCTAGAGGATATTATAAATGCTTTTGGGGATCATTTTTGTTTCCTAGGGCTGCCATAACAAAGCACTACAAGCCTGGTCACTTAAAGGACATAAATTTATTATCTCAGTTCTTAAGGCCAGAAGCCTGAAATCAAGTTTTTGGAAGAACCATGCTCCCTCTGAAGGCTTTTGAAAGGATCCTTTCTGGCCTCTCCTTGTTTCTGGAGGTTGTTGGCACCCCTTGGCATCCCTTGAGTTTTGGCAGCCTAGTTCCAGTCTCTACCTCTGTCTTCACATGGCATTGTTCTTTCTGTGTCCAAGTCTTCCCATGGCCATCTTCCCTCTGTTAAGTATCTGTGTCTCTGTGTCCAAACTCCCCTCTAATGATGACATCAATCAAACTGGACATAGGCCCTACCTAATCAAGGTCACATTCACAGGTTCTGGGTAGACATGAACTTTGGGGAAACACTACTTGTCTTAAGCTGTGAGGGCTAGTATAACAAAATGCCGTGGACTGGTTGGCTTAAACAACAGAAATTTATCATCTCACAGTTTTGAAGTTTAGAAGTTCAAAATCAGAGTGTTTACAGGATCCTGCTTTCTCCAAAGTCTGTACTGTTCCCATGGTGGCTTGCCAACAATCCATAACTCAACCTCTACCTCCATGTCACGGCCATCTGTCTCCTTCTACTCTCATGTCTGTGTCCAAATTTCCTCTACTTTTAAGGACTCCAGTCATATTGGATTAAGAACTTCCCTCATGCAGTTTGGCCTCACCTTAACTAACAATGTCTTCAAAGATCCTACTTGCAAATGAGTTCATACCCACTGGACAGGAGTTAGGACTTGAATATGTTTTTGTTGAAGACATGCTTCAATCTATAACACTGTTCCACCCAGTCTCCCAGTTTACTTGGATTTCTGAAAATTATCCAGTGTGCCCATTAAAAAAAGCCAGGTTTTAAAATGTGTTTCATACTTTACCTTGCCCGTGTGGAAATAACCCACATAGCTCATTTTCAGAATGAAAAAAAGCAAATTGGAAAATCCGTTTTGACTTCCTTTCCAATTGTGCAGTTCTTTCATGAATTTTGACTTTGTCTCTATAAAGAATTATCCACAGGCCTTTTATTCCCAATGACACTCTTCCCTATCTCACTCCCAGAGTCTCCCAAGGTGAGAACTGCTATTGTTGTTGCTGGTGGTGGTAATAACAATGCTGCTAATATCAGTCAATTTATCATTCACAGGCTCATTTCCCAAATACATTTATCAACAAGAAAAATCAGCAGGACAAGAATTAAGAAATGAGTCTCTTTGGACTGCAACCCAAATCAACAAAAACCCTAACCTAGACAAACAACGATTGCTCCAAAATTCTATCTCTTTGCAAATAAATGCTTTAGGCGACCAGCCTCAGCATCGCACTCTGGCTGCCTGCAAAGAGCAGCATGTCTGCCCACCAGATTCTCGCCTTTGCAATATGCATTTTAGAAATAAGTGTCCTGACAGCAGGACCTACTCCAGGGTAAGTTGATTGCTTTTCTGTTTGTCTCTGGAATTTCACCATGAGATTTGGTATTTTAAGGTTGAGTTCAAGTTCCGGCAAGTTCTTCCACTTCTCTGTGCCTCAACTGTAAAATGGTGATGATAATAGCACCTATCTAACAAGGTTTTTGTGAATGTTAAATTATTATATAAGCAAAGTCCTTGTAACATCTGTGTCTGGCACGTGGTAAGAACCCAATAAATGAAAAATGTTTTTTAAAATAATCACATTGCTCTTACTTTCACTTTGATGTACTTTGTTAACTAGAGGAGAAAGGCATGAAGTCACAGCTAGTCTTCAGGGGACAGCTGCAGACATTTCCTCTTTCTACAGTGAGAGCTCTTGCTACTGAGGAACTGCTGACGGATGGCTGGGGGTGGAGGAGGATTTCTAATCATTGTGAAGATGAATGTGCCGGGTGAGAATAGGTTGTGAGAGAGACACCATGTCTCACAGTTCTCAAGGTAGAATAAAAATGTTTAAAACTATTGTTGAGAGTAGAATAATAGCTTAGAGCATCGTCCTGGAGCCTGGCTGCCTGGGTTGGATTCCCACCTCCACAGCTTCCTAGCTATCTAAACCCTAAGCAAGCTCCTTAATGTTCCTATACCTCAGTTTCCTCACTGTAACATGGGAATAATACTATGATCTGCCATGAGAAATACCTGAGATAGTCAATGCAATATGCTCAGTACATTGTTAGGCAAGCACTAAGGGCTCCGTGAGTGCAGCTATCTTTTTTTGCCTTTTTATTTGGTACATAACACAGTCATATGGTTCAAAGAGCAAAACATATAACAGGGTATACACTGAGAGGTCTTGTTCTCCCCACTCATAAGCTTTCTGTGAGGATTTGAGTCATTACATGGAAATGCTTAGAACACTCCCCTCTCCCACCATCATCTACCTCCATGAGTGACACCTTAGTCATTTTTTGTGTACCTTTCTGGTATTTCTTTGCATATATCAAAGCATAGAGTCACATAATCTTAATCTCCCCAGTTCTTTTACAAAAGGTATTGCAATACACATACTAGTCTGTACTTTGCTCTTTTTTTTTTTTTCCTTAATATGCCCTGGAGACATTTCCATATCAGTATAGAAGAAGCTTTCTCATTCTCCTCACCGCTGGTTAGCTTTCCATTGTGTGGATGTATACAGTTCAGTAACCAATCGCTTATGAACATTTGAGTTGTTTCCAAACTTTTGTACTATAAACAATGTTGCAATGAATATCTGTATTCACATTTCATATTGCAAGTGTATAGGTGTACCTGTAGAATTAATTCCCAGAGGTGATTAAGCTGGGTCAAAGGTAGATGCCTTTGTAACTATGCTAAAATTGCCCAATGCCCCCCTGAGGAGTTTGTATTATTCTGCATTTTCAGGGCAGGAGAACATTGTTTCCCCACTGATCCCTCAGCAGGAGATATAGAACAATTTGGGAATATTTACCAATCTAATATGTGAAAATGAAAGGTAGCTTGGCCTCATTTTAATATGCCTTTCTCTTATGATGAGTCAAAATGTACATCTTTTCATGTGTTTAAAGGCCATAGGTTTGTTTTCTTTGTGAACTGTGTATGTCCTTTGTTCATTTTTCTATTAAAACATTTGACTTTTTCTTATGGATTTCTAGAATCACTTTAAAAGTTAGTTCTTTATCTCTGATATGAATTACAGATATATTTTCCCAGTTCATCATTCTTTTTTTTATAATTGGAAGAGACTTTAGTCACCATTTAATCACACACTGATTTTTTTAATCATATAACTGCATTTATCATCACAGTCAACTTTGGTTTTCTTTTTTGTGAAAAATAACATATATACAAAAAAGCAAAACATTTCAAAGAACATCACCACAATTAGTTGTAGAACAGATTTCAGATTTAGTATGGATTTCAATTCCACCATTTTAGGTTTTATTTCTAGCTGCTCTAAGATACTGGAGATTAAAATAAATGCCAATATAATGATTCAGCACTCATACTCATTTGTTAAACCCTACCTTCTCTGTATAACTCCACCACCACCTTTGATCTTTCTCTCATCCATTAGTGGGATTTGCGCTATGCCCATTCTAACTTTTTCATGTTGCAAGTGGCTGTGGGTAATATGAGATTGGGGGATGGACCTAGCTGATGTTCCGGAGAAACTGGGCCTTCTGCATTTCAGGAATTACCTGGTCCAGGGACCCATCTGGAGGTTGTAGGTTTCTGGAAGTTTACCCTAGTGCATAGAACCTTTGTAGAATCGTATAGAACACCCTAGGTGTTCTTTGGGAGGAATGGTTTGGTTGGGGTTTGGCAAGCTATGGTGGTGATGTTTAACTGAAGCTTGCATAAGAGTGGTTTGCCTCTCCAGTCTATTTGAACTCTCTCAGCCATTGATACCTTATTTGTTACACTTCTTTTTCCTCTTTTGGTCAGGATTCATCATTCAGTTTTTACTATAAATATATATGGTGCACCTTTAGTGTGCTTATAATTTTCACACTTATTTTACCCTCAACTTTTCCAATTATTAAGAAAAAGTATTGGCCTAAGAGTGGATAGGTATGTGGGTTCTGGCAAGAAACTCCCTGTATTATAATTCCATCTATGCCAAGGAGCTGCTGTGTAACTCCAGCAAAATTCTTTCCCATCTCTGTGTCTCATTTTTTTAAGCCTATTGTTTATTTTTTATCCATATTTTTTACTCATCTGTCCATACCATACCATAGCTAAAAGGAGCATCAATGTATCTCAAGCATAAAAATGCTAGTGGTAGATACTTCATAGAGCTGACATTAAAATCAAGTGAAACAATGAGTACAAAGTCTTAGAAAAATTTGTGACACAAACTAAACACTCATAAATGCTAGCAATTATTATCTGATTTATTTTAATTAATTTTTTCTCAACAACCTGGAAAAATACTCCAGACACCCATTAGTCAAAAAGCTAGACTTAACTTTCAAACCATAGATATCCAAAATGTCATTTTTTTACCTCTCTTTCTGATTGTATTCACCCATTTTTAGTATCCATACTAAAAACAAATTGACAAATACCTATGTATCAACTATTACTGTCAGCCAAATATGGTCATTCATTTATTCACCCATGTAATATAGCAAATATTTATTGTTTGCTACATGGGCCAGGCCCTGTCAGGAGCTTATATATAATGTTGAACATGTTGCAGAGGGTTCATGCCCTCACTGAGCTTACACTCTAGGGAGGAATATAAACAAGTGAATGATAAATGCAACTCAGCCAAGGTTCTCTGAGTGAAGCCCCATGATGCTAAGGAAGACGACCTCCTATAAAGCCCACCCCTCCACTTGTGCCCTGGCTTCATCTGTTCCACCCCAGTAAAGGACTTTGTTCCCGTGATTCTGCCTCCTCACTCTTGCATCATCAATATCTCCCTTTGTACCAAAGCATTCCAATCAGCTTACAAACATGTTGTAATATTTCCTCTAAATGTTGGCTCAGTCCTTATCTACTCATCCCCAATCTGCACCACTGGACACAAAATTACTCAAATAAAAGCCTAGGAATCATACTTGATTCCTCTCTGCATCATTCTCACATGCAATCTAACAGCAAATCCTATTAACACTACTTTCAAAACATATTCCAAATCTGATGACTTCTACTATATCCACTGTGACCCTCCTGGCCAAGTCATCGTCATTTCTTTCTGCACTGATTCATGTTTACTGAACAATAGTCAATTCTCTATCCATCCTAGTTTGTTAGCTGCCAGAATACAATTTACCAGAAACAGAATGGCTTTTAAAAGAGGAAGTTTGTTAGGATGCTAGTTTGCAGTTCTAAGGCAGTGAAAATGTCCAAATTAAAGCAAGTCTATAAAAATGTTCAAATTAAGGCATCAACAAGAGGTTACCTTCACTCAGGAAAGACCAATGAAGTTCAGCGTTTCTCTTGCAACTGAAAAGGCACATAGCAAACATGGCAACGTATGCTAGCTTTCTCTCCAGGCTTCTTGTTTTATGAAGTTCCCCCAAAGATTTTTCCTTCTTCATCTCCAAAGATCTTTGACTGCGTGGGCTCTCATGGTTCATTCTTTGTGTTGCACACAGTTCTATGTTTTTTTGTCTGTTTGGTTTTTGCTTGTACTTTGGGTGTACTACTACTACTATCTATCATAAGAACTTGAAGATGTTTCCCTTTTCTCTCAGTAAAAGCATAGATCTACAGGTTTCATAGGAAAGTCTGACAACCTGCTAGGTCTTACCTTCAGGGAAACTAATGCTGGCTACTGGTTCTTCCTGAGATGTGGGCCTGTAATGTCTGGCAAAAATATGACTTGTGTCTATAATTTCTGAGAAGAACCTCCTCAAAAAAAAAAAGTTCTATATAGGCAGGGCAAGAAACAGAAAAACAAAAACTGAAAAACTTTGATCAGTTAAACAGAACCTATGCTAGAGATTTAGAATAAGTTAAATTGAAGGCCAAAAAAACAGATAGAAAATGAAATCATCCAGCAGGAAATCCTAGGTAAATGAGTGAAAACAACCTCCAGAGTAAACTAGTTAAGGAAATCAAATGCTTAGATGCCAGCAAAAAATAATGAGTCATACTGGGAAAATCGAAGATATGGCTCAGTCAAAGGGACAAATCAACACTTCATATGAGATACAGGAGTTGAAACAACTAATTCAGGATGTTCAAACAGACATGGCAAATCTCATAAAAAATCAAATCAACAAGTTGAGGGAAGATATAAAGATGACAATGGGTAAAAAAAGAAGAACTCAAAAGTTTGAAAAAACAAATCACAGAACTTATGGGAATGAAAGGCACAATAGAAGAGATGAAAAAACAATGGAAACCTACAACAATAGATTGGAAAAAGCAGAGGGAAGGATTAGTGAATGAGAGGACTGGAAATAAAAAAGAAAACATGGAAAAAGAATGGAAAAATACAAGCAGGGTCTCAGGGAATTGAATGACAACACAAAGTGCATGAATATATGTGCTTTGGGTATCCCAAAAGGGGAAGAGAATGGAAAAGGAGAAAGACTAAAGAAAGAAATAATCACTGAAAATTTCCCATCTCTTAGGGAAAACATAAAATTACAGATCCAAGAAGTGCAGCAAACCCCAAACAGAATAAAGCCAAATAGACATATTCCAAGACACTTACTAATCAGATTGTCAAAAGTCAAAGACAAAGGGAGGATTTTGAAAGCAGCAAGAGAAAAGCAATTCATCACATACAAGGGAAGTCCAATAGACTGTGTGGGTTTCACAGCAGAGACCATGGAGGTGAGAAGGCAGTGGGATTATATATTTCAGATTCTCAGAGAGAAAAACTGCCAACCAAGAATTCTATACCCAGCAAAATTGTCCTTCAAAAATCAAGGGGAAATTAAAGTATTTTCAAACAAACAATCACTGGCAGAACTTGTGACTAAGAGGCTGGCTCTGCAAGAAATAGTAAAGGGAGCACTACAGGTAGATTGAAAAAGGCAGGAGAGAGAAGTCTGGAGAAGAGTGTAGAAATGAAGACTACCAGTAAATGTAAAAAATATATATATATAATCTAAAAGACAAAATAGTAGAAGAAAGTAGTGCCTTTACAATAATAACATTAAATGTTAGTGGATTAAACTTGCCAATCAAAAGACATAGACTGGCAGAATGGATCCAGAATGAGGTTGGATAATGCTTGGATAAATCCCAGAGTATATTAAGCAGATAATAAAAAATAATTGGTAAATTCTCTTGAGAGATGGGAGAAAAAATATGGAACTATTAAACTTTACCACCAGGGAAACCCCTGATACTGTGTCAACATTAGCAACACCAAAGCAGTAGATCAGCCCTTGATCTTGAGGCTTACTTTTGTGAAACTTATGCTTTTAGCAGAGAAGCTTAGCTTACCTATCTGTTCTACAACTAATTGTTATGATCTGCACTAAATTATTGATTTTTTAATATATGTTATTTTTCACAAAAAGAAAACAAATCAGTTTATTGTGATGATAAATGCATAACTATATGATGATATTGTGAACCATTGATTGTACACTTTGGATGACTACATGGCATGTGAATGTATAATATATATCAATAAAAAAAGACATAGACTGGCAGAATGGATTAAAAAACAAGACCCATCTATAGGCTGTCTACATGAGACTCACTTTAGACCTAAGGACAAAAAAAGGCTGAAATTGAAAGGTTGGGAAAAGATATTTCATGCCAAAAATATTGGGTAGCTATATTAATACCTGACAAATTAGACTTCAAATATAGAACAATTAAAATAGACAAAGAAGGACACTGTGTTGGTTTGAGAGGGTGATGTACCCTAAAAAGCCATGTTTTAATCTTGATTCAATCTTGTGAATCTTCTTTTAATCCTATTCAGTACTATAGATTGGAAACTTGATTAGGTTATCTCTGGGGAGATGTGACTCATGCAATTGTGGGTATTAACATTTCATTAGAGGGAGGTGTGACTCCACTCATTCCAGTGGGTCTTGATTACTTTACTGGAAAGCTTTAAAAGGGGAAGCATTTTGGAAAAGGGTTGAGATTCCAAGAGAACAGAGCCACAAAGCAAAGAGCCTACATAGCCTGAGACCCCCTCTGGGGGACCTTCATGAAACAAGAAGTCTAAAGAGAAAGCTTGCAGACACCACCATGTTTGCTATGTGTCATTCCAGTTGAGAGAGAAACTCTGAATGTCACTGGCCTTTTTTGAGTGCAGGTAAACTCTTGTTGGTGCCTTAATTTGGACATTTTTAAAGACTTGCTTTAATTGGGACATTTTCATGGCCTTAGAACTGCAATCTAGTAACTTAAAAAATTCCCCTTTTTAAAAGCCATTCCATTTCTGGTATATTGCGTTCTGGCAGCTAGCAAATTAGAACAGACACTATTTATTAATGAAAGGAGCAATTCAACAAGAAGACAGAAAAATCATAAATATTTATGCACCTAACCAGAGTGCTCCAAAATACATGAAGCAAATACTGATGACAATGAAGGGAGAAATAGACACCACTACCATAATAGTTGGAGACTTCAAATCCCCACTCTCATCAGTGGATAGAGCATCTACACAGAGAATCAATAAGGAAACAGAGATTTTGAATAAAAAGATAAATTAACTAGACTTAACAGACATTTACAGAACATTATACCCCACAATAGCAGTATACACATTTTTTGCAACTGCTCATGGATAGTTCTCAAAGATATACCATTTATTGGGTCACAAAGCAAGACTCAATAAACTAAAAAACACTGAAATAATATAAAACACTGTTTCAGATTATAATAGGATGAAGTTAAAAATCAATAACAGGCAGAGGGTCAGAAAATTCACAAACATATGGAGGCTAAACAATACACTTTTAAAAAACCAGTGAGGAAAAAATTACATGAGAAATCAGCAAATATCTCAAGGCAAATACAAATGAAAACACAACATATCAAAATTTATGGAATGTAGGAAAGGCAGTGCTAAAAGGGTAATTTATTGCCTTAAATGTCTATATTAGAAAAGAAGAAAGAAAGATAAAAGATAATAAAAAAACAAAATAAAAAAGAGGAAAGAGCAAAAATCAAGGAATTAACTGTTCACTTGGAAGAACTAAAGAAAAAACATCAAACTCACCCCAAAGCAAACAAAATGAAAAAATAATAGAGATTAGAGCAGAAATAAATGAAATTGAGAACACAAAAACTTTGAGAAGATGAACAAAACCAGAAGTTGTTTCTTTGAGAAAATCAATAAAATCAATGGACCCTTAGCTAGGTTGAAAAAAAAAGGGAGAGAGGATGAAAACAAATAAAATCAGAAATGGAAGAGAAACATAACCACTGATCCTGCAGACATAATGGAGGTAATAAGAGGATACTATGAGCAACTATATGCTAATAAGCTAGACAATCATGTAGATGAAATGGACAACTTCCTAGAAATGCAAGAACAACAAACATTGACTTGAGAAGAAATAGACAACCTCCACAAACCAATAACAGGTAAGGATATAGAATCAGTCATCAAGAAGCTCCTAAAAAAGAAAAATCCAGGGCTAGATGGCTTCACATGTGAATTCTATGAAACATTCAAGAAAGAATTAGTGCCAATCCTGATCAAATTTTTCAAAAAAATTTAAGAGGATGGAAAGCTACCTAACTCATTCTATGAAACCAATATTACCCTAAAACCAATGCTGGACAATGACACTACAAGAAAAGAAAATTGCAGATCAGTCTCTTTAATGAATATAGATGTAAAAATCATCAACAAAATTCTTGCAAATCAAATCTAGCAGCTCATTAAGAGAATTAAACACTATAACCAAGTAGAATTTATTCCACTTATACAAGGATGATTCAACATAATAAAATCAATCAATGTAATACACCTTATCAACATATGAAAGTGGAGAAACACATGATCATTTCAATTGGTTCAGAAAAGGCATTTGACAAAATTCAACATCTTTTCTTTTCTTTTCTTTTTTTTGTGAAAGCTATATCATTATTTAATCATAATCAAGAAACATGGCTACTGGAACACAGCTCTACATTTTCAGGCAGTTCCCTCCAGCCTCTCCACTACATCTTGAATAACAAGGTGATATCTACTTAATGTGTAAGAATAACCTCCAGGATAACGTCTCAACTCTGTTTGGAATCTCTCAGCCATTGACACTTTGTCTCATTTCACTCTTCCCCCTTTTGGTTGAGAAGTTTTTCTCAATCCCTTGATGCTGAGTCTCAGCTCATTCTAGGGTTTTTCTCAATCCCTTGATGCTGAGTCTCAGCTCATTCCAGGATTTCTGTCCCACGTTGACAGGAAGGCCCACACCCCTGGAAGTCATGTCCCATTTAGACAGGGGGAGGGTGGTGAGTTTGCTTGTTGTGTTGGCTGGAGAGAGAGGCCACATCTGAGCAACAGAAGAGGCTCTCTTGGGGGTGACTTTTACGCCTAAATTTTAAGTAGGTTTGACCTATCCTTTGTGGGGTTAAGTTTCATATGAACAAACCCCAAGACTGGAGCTCAGCCTATAGCCTTGGTTGTCCACACTGCCTGTGAGAATACCAAGAATTCAACTTCAAGAAGTTGAATTTCTCTTCATTCTCACCATTCTCCAAAGGGAACTTTGCAAATACTTTTCCACTCACTGATTGAATCACTCTGGGATTCATTGGGGCATCACTCTGGACAAACCAACAAAATCTCATGTCCTACCCAAGATTCCAAGTACTTATGGTGTTCAATCAAACCATCCACATAAGTTATACTAGGAAACGCACCAGTCAAAACATAAATTCTGTACCAAATAAACATTTTTGCTTTAGTCTCGCACATAAGGTGACATTTTAAAATATTAATCACCATCCGTTTTCAGCACCCTGCAGTAATGACATTCCTTTGTTCTTCCTCATGCAAAAACATTTTTAACATTTGTACATTTAGTCACTATTATTATACACTCTAGGCATTCCAGGATTATACTATCTCAATCTTTATCGTCTATCTTGCTTTCTGATTTCATTTATGCCCCATCCCTCCTCCCTCTATCATTCTCACATTCTCAGATTGTATTACAGTTAGGTACTAGTGTGCTGTCCATTTCTGAGTTTTTGTATCCAGTCCTGTTGCACAATCTGTATCCCTTCAGCTCCAGTTACCCAATATCTTACCCTATTTCTATCTCCTGATGGTCTCTGTTACCAAGAAAATATTCCAAGTTTATTCACTAATATCAGTTCATATTAGTGAGACCACACAGTATTTATCCTTTTGTTTTTGGCTAATCTCACTCAAGATAATATCTTCAAGGTCCATCCATGTTGTTACATACTTCATGAGTTTATTCTGTCTTAAAGCTGCATAATGCTCCCTCATACGTATATACCACAGTTTGTTTAGCCACTCCTCTGTTGATGGACATTTGGGTTGTTTCCATCTCTTTGCAATTGTAAATAATGCTGCTATAAACATTGGAGTGCAAATGTCCATTTGTGTCTCTGCCCTTATGTCCTTTGAGTAGATACCTAGCAATGGTATTGCTGAGTCATATGACAATTCTATATTCAGCTTTTTGAGGACCCACCAAACTGCCTTCCATAGCAGTTGCACCATTTGACATTCCCACCAACAGTGAATAAGTGTGCCTCTTTCTCCACATCCTCTCCAGCACTTGTCATTTTCTGTTTTGTTGATAATGGCCATTCTGGTGGGTGTGAGATGATATCTCATTGTGGTTTTGATTTGCATTTCTCTAATGGCCAGGGAAGTTGATTATCTCTTCATATGTCTTTTGGCCATTTGTATTTCCTCTTCTGAGTAGTGTCTGTTCAAGTCTTTTTCCCATTTTGTAATTGGATTGGCTGTCTTTTTGTTGTTGAGTTGAACAATCTCTATAAATTCTGGATACTAGACCTTTATCTGATATGTCATTTCCAAATATTGTTTCCCATTGTGTAGACTGTCTTTTTACTTTCTTGATGAAGTTCTTTGATGCACAAAAGTGTTTAATTTTGAGGAGTTCCCATTTCTTTCTTTCTTTCTTCGGTGCTTTTGCTTTGGATGTAAAGTCTATAAAACTGCCTCCAACTATAAGATTTATAAGATATTTCCCTACATTTTCTTCTAACAGTTTTATGGTCTTAGACCTAATGTTTAGGTCTTTGATCCCTTTTGAGTTAACTTTTGTATAGGGTGTGAGATATGGGTCCTCTTTCATTCTTTTGCATAGGGATATCCAGTTCTCTAGGCACCATTTATTGAAGAGACAGTTCTGTTCCAGGTGAGTTGGCTTGACTGAACTATCAAAGATCAGTTGTCCATAGATGAGAGGGTCTATATCTGAACACTCTATTTGATTCCATTGGTCAATATATTTATCTTTATGCCAGTACCATGCTGTTTTGACCACTGTAGCTTCATAATATGCCTTAAAATTAGGTAGCATGAGACCTCTGACTTCATTTTTTTTTCTCAGGATACTTTTAGCTATTCGGGACACCCTGCCCTTCCAGATAAATTTGGTTATTGGTTTTTCTATTTCTGAAAATTAATTTGTTGGGATTTTAATTGGCATTGCATTGAATCTGTAAATCAATTTAGGTAGAATTGACATCTTAACTATATTTAGTCTTCCAATCCATGAACACAGTATGCCCTTCCATCTATTTAGGTCTCTGTGATTTCTTTTAACAATTTCTTGTAGTTTTTCTTGTATAGGTCTTCTGTCTCTTTAGTTAAATTTATTCCTAAATATTTTATTCTTTTGGTTGCAATTGTAAATGGAATTTATTTATTCATTTATTTTGCATATTCATCACCATAATCATTTCTTGGAACATTTGCATCAATTCAGAAAAAGAAATAAAATGAAAACAGAAAAAAATTTATACATACCATACCCCTTACCCCTCCCTTTCATTGATCACTAGTATTTCAAACTAAATTTATTTTAACATTTGTTCCCCCTATTATATTTTTATTCCATATGTTCTACTCGTGTTGACAAGGTAGATAAAAGGAGCATCAGACACAAGGCTTTCACAATCACACAGTCACATTGTGAAAGCTATCTCATTATTCACTCATCATCAAGAAACATGGCTACTGGAACACAGCTCTACATTTTCAGGCAATTCCCTCCAGCCTCTCCATTACATCTTGAATAACAAGGTGATATCTACTTAATGTGTGAGAATAACCTCCAGGATAACCTCTCAGCTCTGTTTGGAATCTCTCAGCCATTGACACTTTGTCTCATTTCACTCTTCCCCCTTTTGGTCGAGAAGATTTTCTCACTCCCTTGATTGGAATTCATTTCTTGATTTCCCCCTCAGATTGTTCATTACTAGTGTATAGAAACACTACAGATTTCTGAGTATTGATCTTGTAACCTGCCACTTTGCTGTGCTCATTTATTAGCTATAGTAGTTTTGCTGTGGATTTTTTGGGGTTTTCAACATATAGTATCATATCATCTGCAAACAATGAAAGTTTTACTTCTTCCTTTCCAATTTTGATGCCTTGTATTTCTTTTTCTTGTCTAATTGCTCTGGCTAGAACTTCCAACACAATGTTGAATAATAGTGGTGAGAGTGGACATCCTTGTCATTTTCCTGATCCTAGGGGGAAAGTTTTCAGTTTTTCCCCATTGAGGATGATATTAGCTGTGGGTTTTTCATATATTCCCTTTATCATTTAAGGAAGTTCCTTCTATTCCTATCCTTTGAAGTGTTTTCAACAGGAAAGGATGTTGAATTTTGTCAAATGCGTTTTCTGCATCAATCGAAATGATGATCTGGTTTTTCTGCTTTGATTTGTTGATATGGTGTATTACATTAATTGATTTTCTTATGTTGAACCATCTTTGCATACCTGGCATGAATCGTACTTGGTCATGATGTATAATTCTTTTAATGTGTTGCTGGATTCGATTTGCTAGAATTTTGTTGAGGATTTTTGCATCTATATTCATTAGAGAGATTGGTCTGTAGTTTTCTTTTTTTGTAATATCTTTGTCAGGCTTTGGTATGAGGGTGATGTTGGCTGCATAAATGAGTTAGGTAGATTTCCCTCCTGTTCAATTTTTTGGAAGATTTTGAGCAGGATTGATACTAATTCTTTCTTGAATGTTTGGTAGAATTCACATGTGAAGCCATGTGGTCCTGGACTTTTCTTTTGGGGGAGCTTCTTAATGACTAATTCAATTTCTTTACTTGTGATTGGTTTGTTGAAGTCATCTATTTCTTCTCAAGTCAAAGTTGGTTGTTCATGCCTTTCTAGGAAGTTATCCATTTCATCTACATTGTCGTATTTATTAGCATAATGTTGTTCATAGTATCCTGTCATTACTTCCTTTATTTCTGTGAAGTCAGTGGTTATGTATCCTCTTCCATTTCTGATCTTATTTATTTGCATCCTCTCTCTTCTTCTTTTTGTCACTCTTGCTAAGGGTCCATCAATCTTATTGATTTTCTCATAGAACCAGCTTCTGGTTTTATTGATTTTCTCAATTGTTTTCATGTTCTAAATTTCATTTATTTCTGCTCTAATCTTTGTTATTTCTTTCCTTTTGCTTGCTTTGGGGTTAGTTTGCTGTTCTTTCTCTAGTTGTTCCCAGTGGACAGTTAATTCCTTGATTTTTGCCCTTTCTTCTTTTTTGATATAGGCATTTAGGGCAATAAATTTCTCTCTTAGCGCTGCTTTTGCTGCATCCCATAAGTTTTGATATGTTGTGTTTTCATTTTCATTTGCCTTGAGATATTTTCCGATTTCTCTTCTAATTTCTTCCTTGACCCACTGGTTGTTTAAGAGTGTGTTGTTGAGCCTCCATGTATTTGTGAATTTTCTGGCACTCTGCTGATTATTGATTTCCAACTTCATTCCTCTTTATGATCTGAGAAAGTGTTTTGTTTAATTTCAATCTTTTTAAATTTATTGAGACTTGCTTTGTGACTCAGCATATGGTCTATCTTTGAGAATGACCCATGAGCACTTGAGAAAAAGGTGTATCCTGCTGTTGTGGGGTGTAATGTTCTATAAATGTCTGTTAAGTCTAGCTCACATATTGTATTATTCAAATTTCCTGTTTCTTTATTGATCCTCTGTCTAGATGTTCTGTTCATTGATGAGAGTGTGGAATTGAAGTCTCCAACTACTATGGTAGATGTGTGTATTTCTCTTTTCAGTGTTTGCCACATGTATCTTGGAGCATTCTGATTTGGTGCATAAATATTTATGATTGTTATGTCTTCATGCAGAATTGTTCCTTTTATTAATACATAGTATCCTTCTTTGTCTCTTTTAACTGTTTTACATTTGAAGTCTAATTTGTTGGATATTAGTATAGCTACACCTGCTCTTTTCTGATTGTTATTTGCATGAAATATCTTTTCCCAACCTTTCACTTTCAACCTAAGTGGGTCTAAGATGTGTTTCCTGTAGACAGCATATAGATGGGTCCTGTTTTTTAATCCATTCTGTCAATCTATGTCTTTTGATTGGGGAGTTTAATCCATTAACATTTAGTGTTATTACTGCATGGGTAGTACTTTCTTCTACCACTTTGCCTTTTGGATTTTATATGTCATATCTAATTTTCCTTCTTTTTACCTTTGCTCATAGTCTTCATTTCTACACTCTTCTCCACACCTCTCTCTTCTGTCTTTTTGTATCTGTCTCTAGTGCTCCCTTTAGTATTTCTTGCAGAACTGGTCTCTTGGTCACAAATTCTCTCAGTGACTTTTTGTCTGAAAATGTTTTAATTTCTCCCTCATTTTTGAAGGACAATTTTACTGGATATAGTATTCTTGGTTGGCAGTTTTTCTCTTTTAGTAATTTAAATATATCATTTCACTGTCTTCTTGTTTCCATAGTTTCTGCTGAAAATCTATGCATAGTCTTATTGGGCTTCCCTTATATGTGATGGATTACTTTTCTCTTGCTGTCTTCAAGATTCTCTCTTTTTCTTTGACCTCTGACGTTCTGATTAGTAAGTGTCTTGGAGTATGTCTAGTTGGATCTATTCTCTTTGGGGTACACTGCACTTCTTGGATTTGTAATTTAAAGTCTTTTATAAGAGTTGGGAAATTTTCAGTGATAATTTCCTCCATTAGTTTTTCTCCTCTTTTTCCTTTCTTTTCTCCTTCTGGGACACCCACAATAAGTATATTCATGTGCTTCATATTGTCCTTCAATTCCCTGAGTCTCTGCTCTTATTTTTCCGTTTTTTCCCTATATTTTCTGTTTCTTTTTGGATTTCAGATGTTCCATCCTCCAATTCACTAATCCTATCTTCTGCCTCTCAAAATCTACCATTGTAGGTTTCCATTGTTTTTTTCATCTCTTCTACTGTGCCTTTCATTCCCATAAGTTCTGTGATTTGTTTTTTCAGACTTTTGATTTCTTCTTTTTGTTCATTCCTTGTCTTCTTTATATTCTTCCTCAATTCATTCATTTGGTTTTTGATGAGGTTTTCCATGTCTGCTCATATATTCTGAATTAATTGTTTCAGCTCCTGCATCTCATTTGAATTGTTGGTTTGTTCCTTTGACTGGGCCATATCTTCAATTTTCCTGGTGTGATTTGTTATTTTTTGTTGGTGCCTAGACATTTAATTACCTTAATTAGTTTATTCTGGAGATTGCTTTCACTTCTTTTACCTAGGGTGTTCTTGTTGGATGAATTTGTTGTCTATCTGTTCTTTGACGTTCAGTTCAGCTTTTTCTGGACCTCTACCTTGGTTTTGTTTAACAGAGGATAATTTTTTAGTTCTTGTTTTCTTGTTTCTTGCCCTGCTTGTATGGTGCCTCCCCCCCCCAACACACTCAGGAGGGTCTACATAGGTATTATAGACCCCAGCCAGATTTTCCCAGACCAAACTGGCCTCCTATCAGGAGGAAAGAGTCACCTGCATCAGTTTTTCCTGAGGGTGAGACCCAGCAGGTTGAAAGACTTTCCTGTGAAGTCTCTGGCTCTGTTTTTCTTATCCTGCCCAGTATGTTGTGCTTGTGTGCCTGCAGGTCCCACCGGCATAAGATGATGCGGTACCTTAAACTTTGGCAGACTCTCCCTGCTGGGGGCATGGTGGAGACAGAGGAGAGGTTGTAGGCTGGTTTTAATGGCTTCAAATTACCAAGCCCTGGTGTCTGAATTCCTTAAGGGAGGGATTCCACCTTGTTGGGCTTCACCCCTCCCCTGGGGAAGGCACAGGCTCCAGACAAACCCTCATATGAGCTTGTTTCTGCCTATGCCTGGGGCAGTTGCAGCCTGAGAAGTCCTGCCACTGTACCCAAAGGCAGTCAAGCCTTTGTAGAAACACAGCCACAAAACCTCTGTCTCTTTTTTTTCTTTTTCCGTCAGCCCTGCCCCCTTGGTGCTGGGGCAAAAATGAGCGACCTCCGCTTTGACCAGGTTCACCTGAGCTGGGGGCCTATTTTTAGTAGTCAAGATTTGTTCATTAATTCCACAATTGGTGTTTCATTGGGCTCAGCCCCTGCTGCTGATAAAGTCTCTTTCCTTTTCCCTCTGGGAAACAGCCTGTGGGGGAAGGGTGCTGGCTGCCGCAGCTTGGGGAACTCATGGTTCTGGGGAGGCTCGCAACCAGTCCAGCTGGTCCAGACTGGGGTACGCTGTGTGTCCAGTCACTGACATGGCCCTTGGAGCTGTTCTGTACAGTTTCTGGTTATTTAGTAGTTGTTCTGGAGGACAAACTAAAACGTGTACATTGCTAAGCTGCCATCTTGCCCCCCCCCAACATCTTTTCTTGATGAAAACACTTCAAAGGGCTGGAATCGAAAGGAACTTCCCCACCATGATAAAGGGAATATATGAAAAACCCATAGCTAAAATCATCTGCCATGTAGGAAGACTGAATGCTTTACCACTAAGATCAGGAACAAGACAAGGATGCCCACTGTCACCATTGTTATTCAACATTATGCTGGAAGTTCTACCCAGAACAATTAGACAAGAAAAAAAAATAAAAGGCATTCAAATGAGAAAGGAAGAAGTAAAATTCTCACTGTTTGCAGATGATATATATATTTTAAACTTTTTTATTAATTAAAAAACTTAACAAAAGAACATTAATATATCATTCCATTCTACATATACAATCAGTAATTCTTAATATTATCACATAGTTGCATATTCATCATTTCTTAGAACATTTGCATCGATTTAGAAAAAGAAATAAAAAGACATCAG
>PVIY010032234.1:0-29147 GCA_004026745.1 Myrmecophaga tridactyla
ATAAGGCATTCTGTAAGCCCACGGATGGTAGTTTTGGCAGAAGCATTGCGTGCAGGGAAAGCAAACCCATATCCAGAGTATGTGTCTATTCCAGTTAGAACAAATCGCTGCCCCTTCCATGAAGGGAGTGGTCCAATGTAATCAACCTGCCACCATGTAGCTGGTTGGTCACCTCGGGGAATGGTGCCATATCGGGGGCCTCCTACTTTCTGTATTCAAATTATCTCTCTCTGTCAGACTGTGTCTTTTTTTGACCAACTTCATTGGGGTATAATTTATATATAATATAATGCATGCAATATAAGTGTCCACTTTGGTATGTCTGACAAATGTATGCACTGACATGCCACCAAACTAATCAAGGTATGGACCATTTCCGTCATCCCAGAGATTTCCATCACGCACTTTGCTGTCAGTCCCCACCTTCAGCAACTCCTGCACCAGGTAATCACTAACCTTTGATTTCCATCATAAGAAATTGGTCTTGCCAGATATAAAACTAGAATGAATCATACAGTACGAACTGTTTCAAGCCAGGCTTGTTTCACTCCATATCATATTTTTGAGATTCAGTCATGTTGTTGGGGGTATCAGTAATTCTTTTTCATTGCTGAGTAGGAGTCCTACATATATAATATAGTATTAGTAGTCACATAGATGTATTATGATTTGTTTACCTACTTACCTGCTGAAAGACAATTCGGTTCTTTCCACTTTGGGCTATTATGAATGTGGCAATGATCATTTATGGGCATTATGCGTTCTTTTGTGGATGTCTGCTTTCATTTATAAGAATAGAATACCTAAGGATATCTAGAAATAGAAGACCTGCATTTTATGATATGCATTTCTCTTTATAAAAAATTAATACATGTTTTCTAAAGTGGTTATAAGATCTAAGACATCCACCAGCAACCTAAGAGAGTTCCTGTTGCTTTGCATCTCACCAACACCTGGTATCGTCAGTCTTTTAATTTCAGTCACCCCAGTGGCTATGAAATGGTATCTCATAATGGTTTTAATTTGCATTTCTCTGATGACTAATGATTTTGAGCACTTTTTCATGTGTTTATTGGCCTTCCTTATGTCTTCTTTCATGAAGTAACTATTCCGGTTTTTGCTCATTTTAAAAATTGACTTGTTTGTCTTTGTCTTCTTATTACTGAGTTGTAAGTGTTCTTTATTTATTCTGGATACAAGTCCTTTCTTAGGAATTTGTATTTTCAGACATTCTGCTTGACTTTTCATTTTCATAAAATTGTATTTTATACAGCAGAGGTTTAAATCATTTTTTCTTTTTATGTTTAGTGACTTTTATGGTCTAAAACATCTTTGCCTGTTACCATGGCACTATTTTGAAAGCAAGAATTATCTCCTGTACAAGAATTGCTTACAGGTATTCAGTAGTACCACGTATGTGATTGTTGAATTTATAGTTTATTAGACCTGGAAGCATAGCTCAAATGCAGCTACTTATCATCATAGTGTTTTAGATGATGTTAAGAATATGGATGGTTAGCTCAAGTTGTATGTGACACCATCCAAAATGGGATTTGCATCTGCCATCATATGGTCCCAACGTCTCTGATTTTAGCAGTTATTGTTCAACAGGCACCAATTCAGTATCAGTCACATAGCTGAAAGCAACAAAACCTAGACTTATTTTAAGCAATAAAGGTATTAAAGGAAGAGCACTGGGTAGCTCAAAAAATTGGGGGGAATCTTCAAAAGCAGTAATGGAAAATAGGCAGGCAGCAAGAGTTTGGCTCTGGAAACTGAAAGGCAGGAAGATTCTGGAATGTTGCTTTATCAGCTGGTGCTCAGTGTCTGCTGACATGTACCCTGTTCAGTCTCTCCAGCAAATATCTTACCTGCAGTTGTCTTCCTGCTCGAGTGAATTTTAACTGTTCCTTAATTTTTGCATCATTTATTAAAGACTCAATATTTTGGACAGAAGTATTAAATCCATTCAACATATATTACTTGATTTTAATGAGAGAAGTTGCGCGTTTACAGAATAATCACGCATAAAATACAGGGTTTCCATATACCACCTGTTCTAGTTTACTAGCTGCCAGACTGTGATATAACAGAAACAGAATGGCTTTTTAAAAGGGGGAATTTATTAAGTTGCAAGTTTACAGTTCTAAGGCCATGAAAATGTCCCAATTAAAGCAAGTCTATAATAATGTCCAAATTAAGGCACCAGCAAGAGGTTATCTTCGTTCAAGAAAGGCTGATGAAGTTCAGAATTTCTCTCTCAACTAGAAAGGCACATGGCGAACATGAGACCTCTGCTAACTTTCTCTCCAGGCCTCTTGTTTCATGAAGCCTCCCCAGAGGCATTTTCCTCTTCATCTCCAAAGGTCTCTGGCTGCGTGGGCTCTAGTGGTTCTTATGGCTCTGAAGCTTTCCTTTATAGGATTTTAGTAAACTAATGAAGACCCACCTGGAATGGTGGAGTCACACCTCCCTTTAATCAAAGGTTAATACCCACGATTGGGTGCATCACATCTCCGTGGAGATAATCTAATCAAATTTCCACTCTACAGTGCTGGGCAGGGATTAAAAGAAATGTTTGCCTTCACAAGATGGATCAGGATTAAAAGACGGCTTTTCTAGGGCACATAATCCTTTTAAAACCAGCACACCACCTTATTATTAACCCCCTGTGTTGGTGTAGTGCATTTGTTACAGCCAATGAAAGCACGTTTATAACTGTGCTGTCAGCTATAAGTCCATGGTTCAGTTTAGGGTTCACTATGTTGTGCAGCTCTATGGATTTGTTTTTAAAGTTTTATTCTAGTAACATATACAACCTAAAATTTCCCCTTCTAACCATATTCAAATATATAATTCAGGGCTGCTAATTATATTCACAAAGTTGTGCTGCTACCACCATCATCCATTATTAAAACGTTTCTATTATCCCAAATAGAAGCTCTGTGTATTTTATGCCTTAATAATTCTCTATTCCTTAGTCCCACTCCATCCCCTAGTAACCTATATTCTCAATTCTGACTTTATGAGTTTTCATATTCTAATTATTTCACGTCAGTGAGATCATACAATGCTTGTCTTTTTGTGTCTGGCTTATTTCACTCAACATGATGTTTTCAAGGTTGTTACATGTTTCAAAACTTCATTCCTTTTATGGCTGAATAATATTCCATTGCCTGTATATACTACAGTTTGCTTATCCATTCATCTAAGTTGATGGACACTTGTGTTGCTTCCATTTGGCTATAAATATTGGTGTGCAAAATCTGTTCAAGTCCCTAGATCAGGGACTATTTTAGATGCTGGAGATATAGTAATGAATAAAACAGATAAAATACTTACCCTTGTCCTTCTGTAGCTTATGATATTGAGGAGAAGACAAACTATAGACAATAAATATGATGAATAAATGAAGTATATGATATGATGATGAGTCAGATCCTGATTTCTAGGAGGTAAGTAGAGGGTATATCTCTCTTCTTCAATTGTGTAGCAATCAAAGGTAGCATTTCATCACAAATACCTAGTTGAAGTTCTTTCAACACGAGAAAGGAATTGGATTTTTGGAAGGCAAAAAGAAAGAAAGAAAAATGTAATTACAACTTGATAATGTTTAATTTAAAGCATGGATGAATATTTACAATTTTTGTTTATGCTTATATTCATCCTAAGTTACTCCTATGTTCAGCCAATAAAATTTATTGAAAACTTTGTTCCAAGCACTGTACAATTCAGTTTCGTATATTTTGCCTTCAAAACAATACTACAAGCCCTGAATTACTCTCCACCACTTTATTTATGTATTTTTCTGAGATAAAACAACTGGAAGTTCAGGGGTTTTGTTTATTTGTTTTTTTCACTTTTTTAGGTTATAGAACAGGATTTATACCCACATCCTTTCTTTCCATATCCTGGGTATTTTTCACAATACCATTCTTCTGGTTAATAAAGAGGGGTTACTGCATCCTAAATTCTAGGAGGTTTATTGGATATGCATCTATTTTCACATAGCTCCAGTTCCCAACCCCATATATGATGAAGCCCACAAATGTCCCGACCCTACAAAATGAGCTTAATGATTTTACCTATGGCCCTCAACAATATTCTGAAATAATAACTGTTCCTACTACATTTCAGGGCTAATTATTTCTACTTCTGGGGATAAGAAATAGGAGGAAGAGAAGCAATTATTGCATCCTGCTCTGACTGATGAAGTGCTTCTCATCCGTAGCAAGCCAGATCATAAAGTACATAAAACTGCATAAAAAATTACCAGCAAGTAGGAAAGTGTTTCCAGTGACCTCAAAAGCACTCAAAAAGTCTCTGATCTGGGGAGTCACAAGAAGGACCGTCTTCAATGCTTGTTTTCTTCCATTAAGTGTTTACACTCAGCATTCTATTTGGCAATAAGCTCAAGGTTATGCTGCCAGTGCAAGATCATTAGCTTTACAATTTTTCAAAAAGCGTCTGCCTTAGCAAATGTTCATCCCAACCTCAGTGAACATGTTTATGTCCAGGTGTAAATCCTGTTGTGGAAAGATCTGCTTGCTAATTACACTGGCTGCGGTTCTTTGTTGCTCTATGCATGAATTGGGCAGCAGGAATTCATCAGAAACCTTCTCTTCCTGAACGGCATTGGCTGTTTTGAACATACGCTTGGGTTGCGGGGCCCTAGTAAGCAATTTCTTCTTCTTGGTCAACCAAAGTGAGGTCTGAAGAACCGTGGAGAGCTGTACCCCTTTCACTATGGGTAGCACCAAGGCAACCAGAAGAGTGACAAATGTCTAATTATTTTTGGTTAAAGTGGTTTCAGTTTGACGTCAGAAAATGTTCTGGCTAGTCGATATCTTCTTCTCCCTTTCCCCAGATGTTCCTTTAAAAGATAGCACGGCGGGGTGGGGGTGGGGTGGGGGTTGCAAGGGCAGTTCAGTGGTGGAATTCTCGCCTGCCAAGCAGGAGACCCAGGTTCGATTCCTGGCCCATGCACATCCCAAATAAACAAGCGAGCAAAGAATTAAAATCCAAACCAAACAAAAAGTCAACAAATGGTGCTGCAATAAGGGGATACTCACATGGAAAAAAGAATGGAATGTGACCCTCGTCATACAGCATACAAAGAAAAAAAGAAAAAGGAAGCCCTGGGGTTTGGAGGGAGACTCGAGGAATACACACAATACTTTACAGAGAACTAGAATATGGTTGGCAATGTGCTCAGGGTTTGAGCTACAAGAATGGCATTTTCTCCACTGTTTTAGTTTGCTAAAGCTGCCAGAGCGCAATATACCAGTAATAGGTTGGCTTTTAACAATGGGGATTTATTAGCTCACAAATTTACAGATCTAACGCCATGAAAATGTCCCAATTAAGGGCATCACTGGGATGATAACTTCTCTGAAGATTGGTTACCAGCGAGCTTTAGCCCATCTGTCAGAAAGCAAGGCGCATGGAGATGTCTGTCGGTTCTTCTCTGCTGGGTTTTGCTGCCTTCAGCTTCTGGCTGTGTATTTCTTTCTTTTAGCGTCTATCTTTCTTAGCTTCTCTGGGGTTTTTCTCTATGAATGTCTCTCCATTTCACCTCTTAGCTTCTGTATGTGTTTTATCCTCTTATAAAGGACTCCAGTAAGCGGATTAAGACCCACTTCGAATGGGGTAGGTCACATTTCAATTGAAATAACCTAATCAAAACGTCCCCCACACAATAGGTCTGTACCCACAGGAATGGATTAAAAGAAGATGCCCTTTTTTGGGGTGCATGACAGCTTCAAACTACCATACCGACCCTCAAAAAAAGAAAAGAAAGAAACCTTCAGTCCTCAGTCTAGGGGAGAGAAGGACTAAAGAAATAACTGCAGTAGTGTATGATAATTTGTATAAGAGAATTACATCATTCAAGAGAGAAAAGGGCAGAGAAACAGAAAATAGCTTCTCTCGGGGAGCAGGCTGAGAAAACTGCATATGGGAGGTGAGATTTTTATTGATCTCACGGGTAACTTGGGGCTCACCAGATTTTATTTTAAAATCTATTATACATTTCAAATTTTCAATGTCAAATTTGAGTTATGCAGTTGCACAAACGTTACTTCTTTTTTTCCCACTTCTGCCTGCAGCAGCTCTTAAAATATATTTTGCATCTTTATATATCATGAAATTCAAACTCCAGATATTTACATTTGCAATTGATAGCACCTAGTAGTGGGAAGCAATGATGAGGGAGCAGTTGGTTGAGTAGTTTTCCTTTTTGCTACAGTTTGGGGGTGAAGAGATATATGGAGACAGGGCCGAAGCAGGACTGGGGGGACTGGTTTGGAAGCTCAGTCTCATTCCAAGGAAATCTCTAGGTTGAAGCACATCTGAAGATTACAGGGCCTTTATAAGGGCCATCCAAAAATCTGGGCTCCCTCTCGAGAGACTTAAGTTCTGATTCTGGTTTGGTCACATAGAAACTGTGTGACATTACTTAAAACTGTCTGTCCTATCTGTATTCCAAGGTCATGGTGAGGATCAAGTCAAGAAAATAAACTTGTGTGGGGATCTAGGGTCCGGAACTCCCTGCCATGTTGAGAATGGGTCATCGCGTGTAGACGCCTATGTGACCGGGACTGACGTTAAAGGTAATCAGACCTCGTCAGGGGGAAAGAGTGTACAAATGGTATTGTAAACAAGGCATGGAAACTCTCCTTCCCAATCACTGCTGATAGCAAACCGCTGTGTCAGGAGACCCTGCTGGAAGGGTCACACCCCTGTCCTAAACCCTTTTATAAGCCCTTGCATGTCCACGCCCTCTTTGCAGAGCTCTAACTTTCATTTTCCATGACCAGCCACCACGGTGGAAGATCTTATCCTGTCCATAAGTCCTAATGAAATGCACATCTAACTTCATACCTGTGATCCAGACTCAAGCCCTCCAAGAGCTGGACTGGAGCAACTTGCTAAGTAAATTAAAGTGGCACCTGACTGTTAGATAGTCATATGAGGAGTTCACATTGTCCTCACCCATCTACTTCAGGCTGGAAAAAAAAGGGGATACTCAATCTTTATCTAGTCATTTATAATTTAATCTTATTCAAGGCCTAACATATACAAGGCCTAGGGATAAAATGGTGAGCAAAACAGTCTCTATCCTCACAGACATCATCACCTGCTGGAGAAAGACATCTTCGTCAAGTCCTCACAGCCACATACAGCGATGATTTGTATTTAGCGTTAGGGAGAAAAAGAGTGCAAGAATCTTTGGCTGGGGGTAGAGATGAGTTGTCACAGGAGGTTTCCTTGAAAATGGTGAAGCATGAACTGAGATTGAAGTTTGAGAAGGGGAAGGAAGAGCACTTTCATTGATTCAACAAATATTTACGGAGAGCCTCTACCTGGTAGGCACTATTCTAGGCACTTGGGCTAAGCTTCTGAATAAACTGGGTAAAAATCCCTGCCCCCAGCTGGGGGACACAGACAATACACAGCAATCATAATAAATGAGTGAATTATACAGTACATTGGAAGATAAGTGATCAGGAAATATGAACAAAGCAGGGCAGGAGAGTCTGAAGTGAGGGTAGAGTTGCCATTTAAAATAGGATGCTCAAGTTTGGCCTTACTGAGAAGGTGCATTTGAGCAAAGACTTAAAGGTGATGAAGGAGCTGGCCATGTGGACATAAAGAACATTCCAAGCAGAGGGAACAGCTGCTCAAATATCCTAAGGCATGCCAGTGCATACAATGTGTATTTGAAGAAAATCAAGGAGGCCAGGGACTGAAGCAGAGTGACCAAGTGAGAGGGAAGCAGGAGATAACATATTGTGCAAAGCACAGAGCAAATTGTTTACAGAATTATCTCATTTATTCCTCACAAACCTATGAGGCAGGCACAATTACCTCATTTTACAGATGAGAATGAGGAACAGAGTTGTAAACTGCTTGCTTCAAAATTCTGTGAACCACTAATTGAGTCTACCCCAAAGGCTGCAAAAGACTGCACAGTGTAACAGCTAGAAATGTGGCCCCTGGGGCTTGGCTGCCAGAGTTTGAAGCCTGATTCTACAAAGTACAAGCTGTGTGACATTGGGCTAGTTATTTAAGTTCTCTGTGCTTCATTTTTCACATTTTTAAAAGAAGAATTATTATGATACTACCTTATATTCTTCTTTGTGAGACTCAAATGAATTAATCCATATAAAGTACTTATGAACAGTGTCTGGCACATGGTAACTACTCAAAAAGGGTTTGCTATTGTGTTGTATTTCATTCTACATAGTTGCTCAAGCAACTACTGTGATTCTCCTTCTTGCAACAAATAAGCACTGAGTACCTGCTACTTTCTGAGCAGTGATGATCTAGAGAAGAAGGAGAGAAAATTGCCATGAGTTTCTCCAAATCTAGAAGGTAGGACACAGTATGACCAGGGACAGATACCGCCCAAGGTGGAAGACAAAATGATGGCTATAAGCAAAGTGTTACACTTTACCATGTTGATAATGTGAGCCTTTGAAAACTTTTAGGCAGTGGAATAAGGAGTAAGAGTAGATTTTTGAATATATTGCTCTGACTACAATGTGGAGAATATTAGAAGGGATGGCAGGATGAGTGGGAGGAGCATTTGAAAAGCTTCTATGTTCCAGAAAGAAGTAGGGAAAGGTAAAGATATAGCAGAGGAAATGCACTGGAAAAACTAATTATATGGACTGGTTGAATAGGTAAGGTCAGGGAAAGCAAATCAACTAGGATAACACTTAGATTTCTGAGTTGGGCATCTGGATGTGCTGTACAGCTGGCTGGCCATCAGAGAGGAAACTGATGCAAATTATTGAAAAGCCAATTTGGCACATGCAAGATTACTGGGTTACTAAGCAGCCTCTGACGTGGCACTGGTAGGTGGTGTCTAGGCTTCCTCTACCCATAACCTTGCTACCAGATGGTATGCTGCCCTGAAAGCAAGTCTTTCAACTTCTACTGAATGAATAGCAAGAAGTCACAAAAATAATGCCACATTCTGCATCAGGCAGCTGATCATCACCTTGCAGAAAGGTTCATGGGAGGTGACATTCTGAGCGGATGGGCAGGCAGCCTCCTAATTCCCTGCAGAGGGGATACAGAACCATGGCGCTTTAGCCTCAGGCTCGACACCTGAGAAATTAGTCTTCCAAGCTTGTTGGGTTCTTACTCCATGCTTGTGAAAGGGCAGTGCAGCCTGTAGAACATTCCTAGCCATTCATCTTTCTTGAACATGTTAATTTCTTTAATAATTTATATTTAATAATTTAATAATTAAATGTAATAATTTAATAATTAAAATAAAAACAAAGTCTGATATCCCTTAGGTTAATTACAAACTCTAGGGTCTTGGGTTTTGATAATAATTCAAATGCTTAGTGACCATCCTAGGACTTTGATTTCCGATGGAGGTGCTTCACATGTTAAATAATCCTACCTAGGGTGAAG
The DNA here is from genome assembly GCA_004026745.1 of Myrmecophaga tridactyla. Classification (NCBI taxonomy): domain Eukaryota; kingdom Metazoa; phylum Chordata; class Mammalia; order Pilosa; family Myrmecophagidae; genus Myrmecophaga; species Myrmecophaga tridactyla. The sequence continues at coordinate 9,433 of PVIY010032234.1, forward strand.
ATTTAAATCAACTAGTATACATGTTTAAAATAGAAGCATACTTCACAATATCTATAAAGAAGTATTTTAATGTAAATTACCAAAATAGGAAGCTCTGTGGGAAACTTTTAGCTACATTAAATATAAAATACCTTTGGGGTCCAAGTGTATATGTTTTGCATTATTTGCATATTTAAATTTAAAGTTCAAGAGAGCGAGGTCTTGGGAAAGGTAGAATTAAACACCATCAGTACAAAGGGTTTAGTCCAAAAAAGAATGAACTGGCAGAATGAGCTGATTTAGCAGCAAGCAGGCAGATAGGAATTTCGTTTGTATAACCTGTTTAGGAGGGCAGATTTCCATTTCTCATGAATAGTAATCATAATGGCCACACAATAACCCTGTGAAGTAGATATTACTATTACTCTACTTTTACAGATGAGGAAACTAGGGCACAAACAGTTAAGATCCCGTTACTAAAATAAGGCTATATCGCTCCTTTGTCCATCATCACTAAAATGAAAATAAAAGTCCCGATAGCGTGGGCAGAAAAGGCAGGTGGTTTTACCAGGTGAGTGAAAGGCAGAGATTTCCTTTTATTCGTTTCTTTGAAAAAATCAGGTTACCTGTCTAATTAAAAGCTGCTGGAATACGCTGTTTCTTCCTGCAGGCCCTGCTCGGTAACTCCCTATTAGATTCTTGCTTCGTAATGACGCCTCTTAATGAAACACAGTGTAATCGGGGAGCTGCGTTTCTAAGCGGCAGGTTGCAGGGGAGGGCAGACTGTGACAGAAACCAGGGCAGGGCTCTCAGGTACTGGTGATGCCGGCTTCTCTCCTTGCGAAGGGGGTTAGACGCTCGGCTCATCAGGGAGGTCAAACGCCAGGGAGGAAAAATATTTGCATAACTCTCCCCTCAGCTGGCTGCAGGGCAAATGTCCTTCCTGATTGCACCTCTCTGGAGGGCTGTGTGTCTTCCTCCCTCTGCCACGCGGGGTTGTGAACTGAATTTAGAGGTCTCCTGGGGCCCACCAGGTAGAGAGAGGTGGCCGCACGTCAGCACGGCGCTGCTGGGTCACCGTCGTGAGTTATTGGTGGGGCCACCAAGAGCCAATTCAGGTGGCGTCTTCCGTGGTGACAGGCTGGGCTGCAGAGGCTGCGCGGCGCCTCTCCTCCTTTAAGGTTGTTCCCGGGGTCAGGACCCCTCCCCAGAAGCTGTGCCTGCCAGGTGGGATCGGCTCTGCCTCACACAAAGAGCCTCAACTTTAGAGCTTCTATTGTTCTTTCCACATGATTTGATGCACTTCAGTAGAGGCAGAGGCTGTGAAACGTGGGGTTCTGCACAAAGACCCCAGGATTCAGAGGCCACCTTCTCCTTTCTAGCCAAGATCTTGGCATGTCCCTTCACCTCCTCATGTTCTTAATTTCCTGAGGATTATACTACCAGCTGCCTGATTGTTACTGAGGCTATTTTAATAATCCCCCAGAACATAATGTCTGCTGCTGTTTATTATTACAGAGTCAGAGAGCAAAACAGAAGACTGTAATAAGATATTCAGACTATAGCCTTACATTTGTAACTCACCTGCCTACAGTGTACTATAACCAAATACCTTTTATCAATTCCATTATCTTATAACGAGGACAATTATATGGCATTATATTGTCGTGCATGTGTGTCCTTTTATTTGAAACACTCATCTGAGAAATGCAAGAAAAAACATGATTTTCTGTAGTCCTGTTTAGGTTCATCTTTATTTTTTAATATTCAGAAGCCTCGGGAAATGGCAGTGGTCAGGGCCTTTTATTATTTCTGAAAGGCTGTGCATACATCATGGTGATTGTCATCAGAGTGGGACCCATTTCATACTGCACATGGAGTGAGCTGAGCATACATTTTTAAACATTTTTTATTTAATAGACTTTATTTTCTCAAACAGTTCTGAATTTACAGAGAACTGAGAATATAGCACTATTCTGTACACAGTTTCCAATATTATTAACATCCCACATTAGTGTGGCACATTTGTTACGATTAATATACCAATGCTGGTTCATTATTATTAACTAAAGTCCGTAGTTTATTCAGATTTCCTTATTTTCAGCTAATAGTTACAGGATCCCATCCAAGATTGCATTTAATTATCATGTCTCCTAGGCTTCTGTTGGCAGGGAGGGTTCTTCAGCTTTTCTTTATTATTGATGATCTTATCATCATCAAGTTTTGAGAAACACTGGTCAGGTATATTTTTAGAATGCCCTGCATCGGATTTTGTCTGATGTTTTTCCTCACGATTCATCTGGGGTTATGGGTTTTAGGAGGATGATTATAGAAGTGAAGTGCCATTTTCATCATACTATCAGCATGATTTATGACTGTTAATCTGGACCATGCACTTGACTGAGGCATATTCGTCAGGTTCCTTCACCGTAAGGTCACTCTTTTATTTATTTATTAAAATATATATTTTAAATATATTTAAATTTAAAATTGAGATATCTTCACACACCTGAAGTCCAGCAACCATACACAATCAATGGCTAACAATATCATCACATGGTTGTGTATTCGTCACTAGGATCATTTTTAGGAACTTTACATCACTCCAGAAAAAGGAAAAAGAAAAAACTCACATCCCATAACCTTTAATCCTCGCTGTCATTGACCACTAGTATTTCAACCTACACATCTTTTTTTACCCTTTATTTCCCCCTATTATTTACTTATTTTTTATCCTTTTTTTTTTTTTTTTTTTTTACTCACCTGTCCATACCCTGGATAAAAAGAGCATCAGATACAAGGTTTTCACATTCACACAGTCACATTGCAAGAGCTGTACAGTTACATGATCGTTTTCAAGAATCAAGGCTACTGGAACACAGTTCAATAGTTTCAGGTACTTCCCTCCAGTACTGCATAAACTAAAAGGGGATAACTATATAATGCATAAGAATAACCTCCAGGATAACTCTCGACTCTGTTTGGAATCTCTCAGCCACTGACACTTTATTTTGTCTCATTTCTCTCTTCCCCCTTTTGATTAAGAGGGTTTTCTCAATCTCATGATGCTGGGAGTCCTGTTCCATGTTGGCAGGGAGATTTATACCCCTGGGAGTCATGTTCCACCTAGTGGGGAGGGCAGTGAGTTCACCTGTTGAGTTGGCTTTGAAAGAGGCCACATCTGAACAACAAAAGAGGTTCTCGGGGGTGACTCGGGCATAATCATAAGTAGGCTTAGCTTCTCCTTTGCAGGGCTAAGTTTCATAGGGGCAACCCCCAAGATCAAGGACTCAGCCTATTGAGTTGGTTGTCCCCACGACTTGTGAGAATGCCAGGAGTTCCCCAGATGGGAAAATTTAATATTTCCGCCTTTCTCTCCAATTCCCCAAGGAGACTTTGCAAATACTTTTTTATTCTCTGCCCAAATTACTCTGGGATATATCAGGGCATCACACTAATCTGAACAAACCAACAAGATCTCATGCCCTATTCAAGAGTCCATGTAGTTATGGTGTTAAAATAAAGTGACCATACAAGTTAAATTAGATAGTGTGTTACCCAAAATACAAATTTTGCACCAAATAAACATCCTTTCCTTTGTTCTCATACAGAAGTTGAAGTTTTAAAATATGGACCATGTCATCCTTTATCCTGTATTCTGATTCACCTTAGTCCTATCCAGATCAGCTTCATTTTTATCTCTAGTCAAAGTCATAAAGTTGCTCTTTTTCCCCCTTTCCATACTGTATTTCTTGGAAGGAAATCTCTATGTGCAACCCATGCTAAAGAAGTGGGGAGTTACACTGTCCCTCATTAAGGCAGGGTAGCTACATAAGTTATTTGGTACTCTTCCACACGGGAGATTTGTTTCTTCATCTCTATTTATTAATGTATTGGGTTCTTTCTTTATGTGAGTATGGAGGGGGCTGGATAATTGTCCTTCCTCCAGATCAAATAAGGCTCTGATGAAGGGTATTCTCTTGTGCAGTAATCTTTTGTTATGACAAATAATGTGTGAATATTTTAAAATGGTTACTTTTCCTCTACCAGAAACATGTTTTTTTCCCTCAGCTTTTTAACATGAGAACCCAGTTTAATTCCTAGAGATAAAACCCATGAAGCTGTGCCCCCTCCTCCCATCCCTACTTTCAAGCTAGTCTACCTTCAGCCCCCAACAACTCATCAAAATTACCATTTAGTTGTCCCCACCATTTTCAGACTCTACCAACTTCTGCTCTGAACACTGATCTTGGCTGTTATTCTCTGTATTCTGTGTGATTCTTTGTGTTCTCTTGTCTCTCCAGTTTGGAGGTGGTGGTTTTCCCTGTGTCTTCATTCTCTAATGGATCCAAAAAAAGTTGATGATTTTCACTTGTTTGCCCTGTGACCTGATGTTCCAATCCAGCTTTTAGAGGTCTTGTGTTGGGGCCATCCAATGGCACTAAGACCTATGAACATGCTAGGCAGAGTTAGGCGTGGATTTTATTGGGACTTACGAACAGAAGATTCTTCCCAATGGCAGCTGATCAGGAAATGAAAATCAGTGTTCCATAAAGGGTGGGGAGGGCAAGGGATAGTTTATAAGGGTCTTAGACAAGGTTGTAACAACACAGGAGTCTGGAAGTTTGTTATCAACAGTGATCAAGGGAGGGAAGTTTTAATACTCTGTTTATGATACTGTCAGTACATTCTTTCCCCTACCTCCTGAGGAGGTCTGATGACCTTTAACTTCTGTCCTGGTCATTGTAAGTGGTTATGTACAGTAACCTATTCTCAGTATGGAGGGGAGTGGCAGGCCTGGGTCTCCACAATCCACCCCCTTGCAGTAGACTACATTGACTATAAGACAGGCATTGCACCCATATTCCACAACAGCAGTATAAGAGACAACAGGACACCAGGAGTCACCCACACAGAGATAACAACCCCACAGAGAGATGCCGCCATGGTCACGAAAGGGAATTAGAAGATTCTTTTTTCCAGATTTTTCAGTGTGTTAATTCTGCCAGATCAGCAGGGTATTCCATGCAGTCCAATTCACAGGGGTTGTGGTCCAAGGAAGGCTGGAAGTGCCTGAAGATGGCAAGTCTAGCAAACCCAACATTGGATTCGATGGTGGCCATGAGTTACTACGGAAGCCCACTCTAGGAAGCTGTTTGCTAGGGCACTATGGGTGAGAAGAAAATGCAATAAGGGGTCTAACAATATACATGCTAGAGGTTCATTGATTGACAACAAGGTATCAGGCAGAGGAACATCATGAGGAGGTTTTAAATATAAGATATTCTCCCCCTGCAAACCATTACATCAATTATTAATCTGGGCATAAGAAGGTTCCACATAGTTATGCATAAAGTTCCTGTGGGAATAGGTGGCCCCAGATTTGTGACAAAGATTTTAACAGTAATATTTTGTATAAGTGATGGTCAGATTATAATAATTTGGGTGACTCCTATTCCCCACGGATTTAAGATTCCCATCCAGCATTGGCCAGCATCAAGGGCCTCATTTTCCCCATTTTGTATGGTTTGAGGCACAGGCAACAACAAATTATTATCTTTTCCCCTTTTTGTCTACAAAGTATCTGGCCCTTTAATTTACATTCTCAGGGCCTGCGTAGGTCCTACTGTTAGCATTACAATACAGATAGGTGCAGCTGCTCAGGGTGTTGCATTCAAGCAAGTTAAAGCCTGATAGAACCTTTTAGTCTGCTGCTGCATGGACCTTTATTGTCTTTTAGCTGTTCCTTTAACAAACCATTCATTCTTTCAATAAGGCCTGCCTGCACCTGTGCGATTGTAGGGCAGATGGAACATCCACATGATGTCCTGATCCATGGCCCAGAATTGGGCTATTTGCCCAGTGGAAAGGGTCCCCTGATCATTGTCTATTTGTGTAGGTATTCCATACAGAGCACTTATTTTCTACAAACATTGGAGGGTGGCCTGTGGGCTCACTTTCTGCAATGGGGAAGCTAACAACAGTCCTGTAGTCGTGTCCATGGCAGTAGAAGCATACCTCACTCCGTCTAAGAGTGGCAGCAGACCAATTCAATCCACTTGCCAGCAGGTTACTGTGATTTGTGACTGGCCAATGTGCCCCTTCTGAGGTGGCCCATGTGGTTGATGCAGGGAACATGAAGTGCATTCTCTAGTGATGTCCACTAGCTGCTGGCATGTGATTGGCAGTTGGAACTAGACACCACAGGGTTTGATACCCTCAGTGTCTGCTTTTCTGATGAAGCCATTCTGTTGCTTCCCTGGTTTCAGCTGTGCTACTCTGAACTTATGCGTGCATCTGCTTCCACATTCCCGGGTTAAACTGTAGGAAGTGTGGGCAGGGATATGATATGCAGTTACCTTTCATTGTTGGCAGGCATCCCAGATGTCTTTCCACAATTCTCATCTCCAAAGGGGAAGAACTATGACTGTCCTTCTTCCTGCTTCCAGGTTGCCATCCAGGTCATAAGGCCTTTGCCAACAGCCCAGCTGTTGGTACAAACAGTTAGTGCATTTCATCATTTATGTACTTACTATCTATACTTTTAACTCAGCCCACTGGCTGCTTTGCATAGTACCGGTTTCCCACCATATGATGTTAATACAGGGTCGCACTGACACAGCTGTCCATGTGGGAGGCTTTCTTCTAGCAGATTCATCAGTGTGACAAGCAGATTTGAGGATGGTGCCCATGTTTTCTACAGCTGGCATTTCAATAGCTATTTCAGGTGAAGTGACTTCAGCTGTTGAATCTTCTATATAGAACACAGGATTAAAAATCTTGTGCATTTCTGCCCTCAGAGGGCTGGAATTGAAGATGCTGTTCTGTACCACATAGGCTTTTCATTTGGTCAGTATGCTCAGTTGGGCACTGCTAGAGCATGGCTTAGAAGCTGTGTTAGTTTTCCACCCCTGAATGGGGATGGCCGTTTTCAAGGTAACTGAGCATCTTTGCATCAGTCCCTTTACTTGAAATATGGCATTATATGCCCCACACAATTGTTTTTCTAAGGGGCTGTATCTAAGTTCTACCCCTTTCTGTAATTGTGACCAAAAGCCAAGGGGCATTCATTTAGAATGTCACCTTTGCCACAGACCCCACCCAAAACCAATCAGTACCAGTGCTGGCTACATGAAATTTACAAAAGTAACAATTTGCCCTTTTTACTTTTTTCAATAGCGTACTGTTGGAGGTCCTCCCACTTCCAAGTATGACCTTTTCTCATTAGCATATATAAAGGTTTTAACATTTGGGTTAAGTGAGGAATTCCCCAACAAACTCAAGAAAGCTATTAGTTGTTTTGGCATATGTGGCATAGGAAAGCATTGCACCTTATCAATTATTGTAGATGAATAATTTTTGTCTTACCCAACTACAAAACACCTAAGAATTTCATTGGGCAGGCAAGGCACTGCAGTTTGTTATGATTAATTGCCCATCCTGACCCTCAAGGTGGGATATCAATGATCCTGAGGCTTCTTTTAGTTCTGAAAAAAGAGTTATAGGTTAACATGGTATCATCAATACAGTGGAATAGAGTAACACTAGTGAGACTTTTACATTTAGTGAAATCCTTTGCCACAAGACTATGGCAGATGGTCAGGCTATGTAAACAGCCTTGTGGGAGCACAGTGAAAGTCCTTTGCTCTTCTTCCCAGGTGAAGGCAAAAATAGGTTGACTGGCTTTGTTTAAGGGAGTTCTAAAACAAGCATTAGTTAAATCTAAACCAAAGTGCTAATGACATAACTGAGTGCTAATTCCTTGTAGTAAAATGACAACCTCTGGAACTGCTGCGGACAAAGTTATCCTCTGCTTCCCAGACCTTTTCTTTTTCCTCTTGCTCACCATCAGATGAAGAATCTGTGGAATCCCAAGCTTTTGAGCCCCATCACAGATTAGTTAGTATTTTTCAGACACTGCAATTTATGGCCACTAACTCAGGAATATCTGTATGTCAAAGTCTCTAACTGACTATCTACTCAGCCCAGGCAATCAGTTTGAGAGTGCTTTGTTTCTGCCTGGGCAAGGTACATATATCCTTTTAGTTCTAATTCCTCCTCTAAATGGCTTCTAATTCCTCCTCTAAATGGCATGCAGTAGCTTTTGTTGCTTGTTCTGCCTCAAGGCCATCCACAAGAACCTTATTTCTTCTTACTCAAAATTAGTTTCCTGCTATCTGTTGCAAAACAGTTAGCAAACCCATCAGAGTTTTCAAAGTGTCTCCATACTCTTGCGGTGATCCCCATTCCTCTAGGAAGGCAGCCACCTCTCCCACGTGGACAAAAGAGGACATTCTTGGATTTCCCTCATGCATAAAACAGTGCATTCTTCCTTGCCAAGACTCATGCCTACTACATCCAGTAGCTCTTTGATCTCCTGGCTGGCTTGCCTCATTTTCTATTGGATCCAAGAAAAGTTGATTTTTAGTGTGTTTAATTTATTCAATTGGGTTGAGTTATTCTTTTAGTGAGTCAGGAGTGACAACTTCCAAGCTTTTTACATGTTGGGGATGAAAGTTGAAGTCTTTCGCTTATCTTTTTAAATGATCAATTATCCATTCATTTATTATAATACAAATTGAATTTAGCAACTTAAATAGTTACAAGGTCCCAAAATGGTTTCAACCTGCAAGATAGAGGTCTATTAGGCTTTTCTATTCCCCTCATTTACTATTCCCCACTTCCTTCCCCAAACTCTGAAGTCTATTAGACAACTCCTAGCATGTTTTGCTTAAAATAAAGAAACCATCAACACTGGTGGATTCTTTCAGGGGCATTTGTGAATAGTTCAAAAGAAAGCACGTTGTTGTAGATTAGTTTGTACTTCAGAGAAGCCCGAGGATTGTCTTGATTGTCTTGAGAGAAGCCAAAGAGATCATTCTACTCAGTAACTCTCTAGGCTTCCTTTCTCAGTGTCAATGAATCCTCCTCCCTGAGTTTACACTAGTACTTCCTTTTTTATGCCCTGCTACCCACTTATAGACTGCAAAGTAGTCCTGAGACCATTTGTTTCAGAATCACCTAGGTTATTTGTCTTAAGTGCACATCTTAGATCCTGGATTGGGATCTTGGATGTCAAGGCATGAGAATCTGTGAATATAACCCCTTTGTGCTCCTGCAACATTACTACATGAACCATGGCTCTTTTGTTTGAATGGCTCCGCTCTTTGATAAGACATTGAATAAAGCCACTAAGTTCAACTGAGTATGAATGTAAAAAGTGCTGTTCAAAGGTATCAGGTGAGTACATACTATGATTGTGCTGTATGGGGCATAAAATGAAGAAGATGTGATCCATGTCTTCAAGACAGTCAGAGTTTAGTAGGCGAGACCAAAGAAAACAACCATTTTTGACCTCATTAAACTTGGATAAATTTAATTGAAGCAGAAAGAATTGTTTCTGATTAAAAAAATCAGGAAATATCAGCAAAGGAGGTGAACATTTACACTAAGCTTTGAAGGATAGAGGAGGACAGGTGTGTGCTCTAGGCACACACCCTAGAAGCAATAAAAAGGCACTGACATGCATATGGCAACTGTAGGAGACATAATGTAATCTGATACTGGACTGTGAACAGCCTTTGAATTCCAATTTAAGGAATTCTGCTTTATTTCATTTAAAGATGAGAAGTTATTGAGTATTTCTAAACAGCGGGTGACAGTATTATTCTTGTGAAGTATTATGGCAGAAACGTAAAAGGAAAGACTAAGATGAAAGACAGTTGTGGGGGATGGGGAGATTTTGGCAATAACCTGTGTGGTAGACAATAAAGAGCTAGCCTGTGTTGGTCACAATGGGGGCAGAGAAGATATCTGTGGTATCTTAGGTTTAGATTTGCTGCCTGATTCACTTTGCTACAAAATATTATGGTAGCATCAAAGCTAGCTCAGGTTTCCAGGTTGTGTGAGTAGACAAGCAGTACCCACAACTAAGTGCAAATGGACCCAAGCCAACTGGATGGTTTCCTCCTCTTGGGCTCATTTTGTAGGTAAATATAGTGATAAAGTTTAGCTATTTTGCAGTAAAGATTGCACATTATAATGAATGCAGGATTCAGACCAAATTTGCCACACATTTTGACATTTATTAAATATTATCTAATAAGAAGCATAAACCAGTGCATACAGCTTGATATCCCAGTTCTCTGTTGTTTTAGGTGATTAGCCACAACTTCCATGAAAGTATTTCAGAGGAAAGATCTGGTCACTTTTATAGTAACCATCAAAAAACCAGAGTCCTGTGATCCATTTTCAGGATCAAGTCTTGAGTGTCTTTGCTAGGAGTATAGGCTATTGGGATTGCTAGATTTCTATTCGGTGTTCCTACAAGTTTGGGGGCTCTTTTTAAAATATCCTCATATGCTGAATACCACTAATTTCACTAATGAGAGCTCATTTCTAGCAGTCATTATAGGAATTAGCAAATCAGATTAGAGAAAAACATATCTGAAAAACTGTGAAAGGTATTTAGGAGTGTGGCCTTACTGATCTAATGTTAGCTTGCTAGCTGACCACCCAGGAAGTGTGCATGTGTGTTTAAGCTATACTCTAGGGTAGTCAGTTGTCCTAACAGGAACTCTCACTTCTTGGGTTGCTTAAAGCTGTTATGTACCCCAGAAAAGGCCATGTTCTTCTAATCCATTCCTGTGGGTACAGACCTGTTGTAGATTGGATCTTTAAGTTAGGTATTTCAAATGGGATATGACCAAGCTCATTTAAGAATGGCTCTTAATTCTTTTGCTGGAGTCCTTTATGAGAGGATAAAAGACAGAAAAAGCCCAGAGAGTGCTCCAGAGAGAAGCCCCAGAGAAGCTGAGAGTCAAGGAGATGCCCACAGAGCTGAGAAAGCCACTGAAGTCAGAAGCTGGAAGGAATGAAACCTGGGAGAGAAGGACTAGCAGACACTGGCCATATGTCCTCCCATATGGCAGAGATGCCCGAGATGCCAGCAGCCTTCAGAGAAGGTATCATCCTGTTGATGCCTTAATTTGGACATTTTCACAACCTTAGAACTGTAATTTTGTAAGCTAATAAATTACCACTATAAAAGCCAACCCATTTCTGGTTTATTGCATTCCAGCAGCTTTAGCAAGCCGAAACACACACATTTACATCACTCAGTTCATGGTGAAGTATTTTAAAGTAAAATTTATACATTATATAATGCCGAGATCTGTAATGCGAAAAAGAGGAATGGTTTTGAGGAAGGAAGAATAATTTGCTTATGTAAATTCTGACATTTTACAAAAATATACAGCCAAACATAAAAAGAGGATGTTTGGCCATTAAAAATAATCTCTTCAAATTTACTTGTTCCTTGCTTATCTTTGGCCCCATGTAAAATCCTCTGCCAGTAGAAGAATATAGTAAAATCTAAAAGCAGTTTTCCCACCAGCATTTTTTCTGGGGTTTTCATTTGAGACTAATTTTTTCCCCAGAGGGCCCAAAAGGTAAGACGTTAGAAAATGACTGGCCAAAGAAACAACCTATTCCAACATGTATGAATTTTAAATGTGATAATTCTCAAAAAATGTTGCAGAAAATTTAAATATTTAATGCAGTCATAATCAAATTTGATTCAGGGGAGACTAATAAGTCTTCACCTTAAATTCTATGGGTGCTGGCAGGGGGCATGACAAAATAAATTCTGCTTGTAGACCCACAGAAGAGGAGCAAATGACACAGGGAAATAGAGAAAATACAGAAACTACACAAAGATATTCTCTATAATCTCTCTCTCTATTCCTTCTGTTGTTTGCTCAGCCTGCTGCTTGCTCCAAGTACAGAGCTGTGCTGTACAACTAATTAGATGCACCTCATTTGAATCTGGCTTTACCCCTTAGTGGTTCTGCAAACTTGTACAACCCCCTGAACTCTTTGCCTCAGTTTCCTAATCTGAAAAAGAGGATTTAATAATTGTGTCCCTCACAGAGATAATATGGGGATTAAATGAGAGAATGCATTTGAAGTGCTTAGCAAAGAGCCTGCCATACAGTAAATACTCAATGTATGTTAGCTGTTATCATTATAGTGCAGTATTTGGTTAGACTAAATTCAAAATTGTTTTGGCATTCTTTTGAATTATCTTCACTAGGAAGACTTATCAATTTACTTTGCAGCTGATCTTCTGTGTTCAGGTAAGAATCAGTTAAATAGTGCTTGGTTATATAAAGGGAAGGCTGATTTCCCTTGAAAAAGAAGTAGTGAGACATATGGTATCCTGACAAGGGAAGTTCCTCTCAATATCCCTTGGTATGGAGAGGAAAGTGAATGTACAAGAGGCCTCTGAGGAGGCTTTTTTTACTTTGTGTCTTTTCATGTTCAATATTAAAAGAACTCTATGATGAATCACCAGGATTTCAGATTAGTCATTTGTTAGGAAAGAAAGCAAAGGCCCAAAGGAGTACACACTATATGGAAAGGGAAAGTCTAGGCTCAATACCAAGGTTAAATGATTGTAGGGCAGGGCAGGCTTCAGTCCAGTATGAGGTCTAGCCCAGTTCCCGATCCATTGCATTATGCTTTATACTTTGTATAAACAATGGCTCTGAGCGTGAAGATAATCTAAAATAGTTTCACTCTGGGAATTCAAGGGTGGGTCATTCCCGCTTAAGGGTTATAAATTGTTAAAGCCCAGGGGGAGGAAACAACACATGTAATTAAGGGGGACCGATTTGAAACAGCAACTACCTATGGAAGTGAATGAATCAATAATGATAATGGATTAAGCATGTGTTCGAGTTTGCTAGCTGCCGGAATGTGATATATCAGAAACAGAATGACTTTTAAAAGGGAGAATTTATTAAGTTGCAAGTTTACAGTTCTAAGGCTGTGAAAATGCCCCAAATAAAGCAAGTCTATAAAAATGTCCAAATAAAAATACCAACAAGAGGTTACCTTCACTCAAGAAAGGTCAGTGAAGTTCGGGATTTCTCTCTCAACGGGAAAGGCACATGGCAAACATTAACGACATCTGCTAGCTTTCTCTCCAGGCTTCTTTTTCCATAAAGCTCCACCGGGAATGTATTCCTTCTTTATCTCCAAAGATCTTTGGCTGCATGGGCTCTATGATTCCCATGGCTCTCTAATCATTCTAAAAGGGGCTCTCTCCAAAAACTTTCCTCTTTTAAAGGATTCCAGTAAACTAATCAAGACCCACCTGGAATGGGTGGAGTCACATCTCCCTCTAATGAAAGGTTAATACCCACAATTCAGTGAATCACATCTCTGTGGAGATAACCTAATCAAGTTTCCAATTTATGGTACTGAATAGGGATTAAAAGAAAAGTCTGCCTCCACAAATGAATCAAGATTAAAATATGGCTTTTCTAGGGTACATGATCCTTTCAAACCAGCACAGCAGGCTTGCCATTTCTCCCAAATGAAGATGGAGTTGAGTTCCTCCCAGAGTTAAGATTTGAAATGCTAGATTTCTGGATAATTTGAACAAGAAAATTTTAAGAGATTAGTTAGGAAGACAAAAGTGATAAAATTATGTTATCTAAAGCTATCATACCTATTACTTTGTGTCATGATCAGGTTCATATGTCAACTTGGCCAGGTGGTGGTGCTGGTGTTTGGTCAGGCAAGCATTGGCCTGTCTGTTGCTCTGAGGACATTTCAGGGACTTAAATCATGACAACTTTGGCTGCATTTATAGCTGATTGCATTTGTAATCAACTAAGGGGAGTGTCTTCTGCAATGAGTGATACTTAATCAACAGAAGGCTTTTAAAGGGTATTCAGAAGAGACAATCACTCTTCCTGCTTCAGCTAGCTGGCCTCTCCTGTGAATTCACTAAGGACCTTCATTGGAGTTGCCAGCTCACAGGCTGCCCTACAGATCTTAGACTCTTACATCCCCACAGTTGCCCAGCCAGCCACTCCTGAGAGACTGTTGAGGACATTCACTGAAGCTGCCAGCTCATGACCTGCCCTACAGATCTTGGACTCTTACATCTCCACAGTTGTATGAGACACTTCTATAAATTTTATATTTACAGGTATCTCCTGCTGATTTGGTTTCTCTAGAGAACCCTAGCTAATACAGCTTGGTACTGGGAGTGGTTCTTAAGAAACAGAATCTTAAAAATGGATTTTTACAATTGGCTTCCTACTCTGACTAGAGTCAAAGGCACCAATGACTCTGTTTCCCATAATCAGGATGACACTGCCAGTCCATGGGGTGAGCTGGCAAAAGAAATAGTCAAAATGTCACCATTTGATTCTACTAATTGTATGCTTATATTAAACCAGGCTCTGGGTGATGTTTTTGACACCTTTACAGAGTTTTGTGGAATTAAGAGGTATAGAGATGTTGGCTGGTTGTTGTTAGATATGGTGGATACATTGATGAGGGAAAGGGATGAGCTGAAGGCTTCAGATGAGAAGCTTATGTACCATATGACAGATGCAAAATTTTCTATGAGTGCCCTGAAGGAAAATCTTATTTCCTACAGCTGCAGACTTGAGCTGAAAATCAGACTTGGAGACTCATTGTTAGAGTAGTGACTTTACAATGTAAGCTGAAATCTCAACCTTTCATGGTGTCTGCGTTTAAAGCGAGGGTATTGATTGGACAGTAATAGGGCCCTGAGAAATGGGATGACAACACATGGATTGCTAATGATGGCTGTGGAGACATTGAAATCCTAGATTGTGCTGAGTCTTTTCTAGAGAACCCTGTAATGATCTGCCCTGAGGACATAGCTGTCCTACCTCCAGCCTGGTCTGAGGAGTCGGCCACCCAAACTCCACTTAAAGGGATAAGCCTTCAGTGCCTGTGAAGCACATAATTACCCCCCATGGGGAAACAACCCTTACTCCTCTACCTGGAGTGATTAATCCTGCTTCACCAGAGGAAATGGCAAATGAATGCCCTGAAGTAATTGGCTTGGAAGATTACTTCTAATTCTTTTCATGACCCACCCTCACCACCCCTCTTTTCTTTAAGACCTGTAACTAGGCTGAGGTCCCAACAAGCCCCAAAAGGTGAGGTAAAGTGTCACCCATGAGGAAGTACACTATACTCCAAAAGAACTGCATGAGTTTTCCAGTTTATATAGACAGAAATCAGGGGAATATGTGTGACCATGGATTTTAAGGTTGTGGGAAAATGGTGGAAGAATATAAAGCTGGATCAGGCTGAATTTATTGATGGGCCCACTAAGCAAAGATTCTGCATTCAATGTGATAGCTTGAGGGGTTAGAAAAGGCATTAACAGTTTGTTTGGATGGTTGTCTGAAACATGGATCAAAAGGTGGCTGACTACCTGAGGTTGAAATGTCAGAGCTTCTCTGGTATAATGTAGATGAGGGGGTCCAATGGCTTAGAGAGATTGGAATGTTGGAGTGGATTCATCATGGGAAGTCTGCTCAGACATCCTAGGAAAGTCCAGAGAATGCGCCTTTTCCCAGAACTGTGAAAAATAAATTTGTGAGACTAGATCCATCATTCCCGAAGAGCTCTATAGTCACACGTCTAGGTGGGTCAGATATTACTGTGGGAAATGCTACCACTGAGCTGGAATCCTTAAACACCAATGGGGATGATTAGATCCTGAATTGGTAGAAGCCAGTGGCAGCACTTAATTACCATGGACAAGGTGGGCGTGGCTATCATAATGGACAGCAGACTCAATGCAGGAGTTAAAATAATCTGACTCACAGAGACTTGTGGCACTGGCTAGTAGATCATGGGGTACCTAGAAGTACAATAGATGGGCAGTCTACTAAATTCATGTCTGTGCTCTATAAGCAGAAGAGTTCTAGGTCAAGTGAACAGTAGTCTAACTTGAATTACAAAAACAGAAAGTTATGGCCTCTTAATCAATTTCCAGACTTGAGACAGTTTACAGACCCAGAGCTCTTTGAATGAGGAGAAGGTCAGGACCCTTTGGGGGAGGACCCTGTTACACTGCCACAAATTTATACTATTAATCTTCCAAGCCTTCACCAAGAAGACCTATGGCCTTTTACTAGGGTAACTGCATTGGGAAAAAGTAAATGATCAGATATTTCAGGGATTGTTAGACAGTGATTCAGAAGTGATATTAATTCCAGGGGACCCAAAATGTCACTCTGGTTCACCAGTCAGAGTGGGGGTTTATGGAGGTCAGGTAATTGATGGAGTTTTAGCTCAGGTCCACCTCACTGTGGGCCCAGAGTGTCCCTGGACCCATTCTGTAGTTATTTCCCCAGTTCCAGAATGCATAATTGGAATAGACATACTGAACAACTGGCATAATCCCCACATTGACTGTCTGGCTCATAGAGGTGAGGGCTATTATGGTAGGAAAGGCCAAATGGAAGCCACTAGAACTGTCTCTACCTAGAAAAATAGTAAATCAGAAGCAATACCAGATTCTTAGAGGAATTGTAGAAATTAGTGCCACTCTTAAGGACTTGAAGGATGCAGGGGTGGTGATACCCCCAACATCCCCATTCAACTCTCCTATTTGACCTGTGCAGAAAACAGATAGGTCTTGGAGAATGACAGTGGATTATTGTAAACTCAGCCAGGTGGTGACTCCAGTTGCAGCTGTTATTCTGAATGTGGTATTATTGCTTGGGCAAATCAACACATCCCCTGGTACCTGGTATGCAGCTATTAATCTGGCAAATGCTTTTTTCCCTAATGGCTGCTGGTAAGGACCACCTGAAACAGTTTGCTTTCAGATGGCAAGGTCAGCAATATACTTTCACTGTCCTATCTCAGGGGTTTATCAACAGCCCTATGTCATAATCTTGTCTGCAGGGATCTTGATGATTTCTCCCTCTCACAAGACATTACACTGGTCCATTATATTGATGATATCATGTTGACTGGACCTAATGAGGAGCATGAAGTAGTAACTACTCTAGACTTACTGGTAAGGCATTTGTGTGTCAGAGGATGGGAGATAAATCCAACAAAAATACAGAGCCTTCCACCGCAGTGAAATTTTTAGGTATCCCATGGTGTGGGACAAGTCAAGATATACCTTCTAAGGTGAATGATAAATTGCTGCATCTGGCCCCTCCTATGACCAAAAAAAAAAAAAAAGGCACAATGTCTAATTAGTCTCTTTGGATTTTGGTGACAGCATATTTCTCATTTGGGTGTGTTACTCTGGCTCATTTACCAGAAAAGCAGTTAATTTTGAGTGGGGACCTGAACAAGAGGAGGTCTGTGACAGGTCTAGGCTGCTGTCCAAGTTGCTATGACACTTGGACCATATGATCTAGAAGACCCAATGGTGCTGGAAATGTCAGTGGCAAACAGAGATGTTATCTGGAGCCTTTGGCAGGCTCCTACAGGAGAATCACAACACAGACCCTTAAAATTTTGGAGCAAAGCCTTACCATCTTCTACTAGATAACTACTTTCCTTTTGAGAAACAGCTTTTGGCCTGCTACTGGGCCTTAGCAGAGACTGAATACTTAACCATGGGCCACCAAGTTGCCATGGGACCTAAGTTGACTATCATGAGCCTATCATATCTGACCCATCAAGCCATAAAGTTGGGTTTGTGCAGCCGTACTCCATCATAAAATGGAAATGGTATATACGAGATAGGGCCAGAGCAGGACCTGAAGGCACAAGTAAGTTACATGAGGAAGTGGCCCAAATGCCCATGGTCTGCACTCCTGCCACATTACCTTCTCTTTCTTACACCAGAGCTGTGGCCTCTTGGGGAGTTCCTTACAGTGAATTGACTGAGGAACAGAAAATTCGGGGCTGGTTTACAGATGGTTCTGCACAATATGTAGGTACCACCTGAAAGTGGACAGTTGCAGCACTAAACACCTTTCCAGGATATCCCTAAAGGGCAATGGTGAGGGAAAATCCTCCCAGTAGGTGGAACTTTGAGAAGTGCACCTAGTTGTTCATTTTGCTTGGAAGGAGAACTGGCCAGAGTTGCTTTTGTATACTGACTCATGGGCTATTGCTAATGGTTTGGCTGGATGGTCAGGGATTTGGAAAGAGTATAATTGGAAGATTGGTGACAAAGAGGTTTGGGGAAGAGGTATGTGGATAGACTTTTCTGAGTGGGCTAATAACATGAAGATATTTGTGTCCCATGTGAATGTGCACCAGAGGGTGGCTTCAGTAGAGGAAAGTTTTAATAATCAAGTGAATAAAATGACCTGTCTGTGGCTACCAGTCAGTCTCCTTCCCCAGCAACTCTTGTCATTGCCCAATGGGCTTGTGCTGGTTTTAAAGGATGTATGTCCCCTAGAAAAGCCATGTCTTAATCAAAATCCCATTTCAAAAAAGGCAGAATAAACCCCATACAATACTGTATGTTTGAAACTGAAATCAGATCATCTCCCTGGAGATGTGATTTAATCAAGAGTGGTTGTTAAGATGGATTAGGTGACGACATGTCTCCACCCATTTGGGTGGGTCTTGACAAGTTTCTGGAGTCCTATAAAAGAGGAAACATTTTGGAGAATAAAAGAGATTCAGAGAGAGCCAAGGAAGAATGACATAGCCACGAGAAGCAGAGAGTCCTCTAGCCAGCAATCTTTGGAGATGAAGAAGGAAAATGCCTCCTGGGGAGCTTCATGAAACAGAAAGCCAGGAGAGAAAGCTAGCAGATGATGCCTTGCTCGCCATGTGCCCTTCCAGCCAAGAGAGAAACTATGACTGCACTTGCAATGTGCCTTCTCGCTTGAGAGAGAAACCCTGAACTTCATCGGCCTTCTTGAACCAACGTATTTTTCCCTGGATGCCTTTGATTTGACATTTCTATAGACTTGTTGTAATTGGGATATTTTCTCAGCCTTAGAACTATAAACTAGCAACTTATTAAATTCCCCCTTTTAAAAGCCATTCTGTTTCTGGTATATTGCATTCTGGCAGCTAGTAAACTAGAACTGTGTGGAAGTTTATTCTGTGAAACAAAATAATAGCAATAGAAAAATCTTCATAACTCATCACTTGAAGAAGAAAACCTCAGAAATTCCTGTAGAATTTCCCTCCAGGAGTGGGGGGACAATTCAATGTCACTGCTTGCCTCTTCTGATGGCAAAGAAAAACTGACCACACTGGGACTGATCCTGATGAAGACAGATCTCCTAATCACAAATACTGCCTCAGCCCTTATGATTCTAGAATAAATGAATTTCCAGCTGTCATGGATTATCAGCTATTTCTGCATCTGTTCAACAGCAGTAATATCATTAATAGTGCAGTAAAACCAGGACTATATCTGTAGATCTGCTATCTTTGTTCCTTTGCAATCTTCCATATTTTGCTTTTTGGTCCCAAGATGATAGAATAAACATGTTCTTGATAGACGAGAAGACGTCTGATCCAATATTCCTTAATTAATGTAATCTTTATAAAAGCATCCCAATATCCTTAGAAGGCCTTTGAGCACATGGACAGAATGAATATGAAGCTCACTGCACTTATTTAAAAATTCTAATTCAGAGCAGCATCTCACTAAAGTATTCTAATCACCTTCAGGCAGGCAAGCAGGCCTCCCCATAGCTTCTGGACAACCCCGAGGCTCACAGAAAGATGGGGGAATGGGTCAGGTTGACAGATTGTCTTTATGAGCACATATTAACTGATTTTGCTGAAAATAAAAAATCTCTCTGGATTATGACAGACAAAAGCATCTTCTACTATGTGATATGTTTTCAGTGTGTAGTCTGGTTTCTTCATGTAAATGTTGCCAGTACATCACAGATGTTCTAGTTTATTCCTAGTTAACTTTTTGCCATGGTGACTTAGCCTCAACATTT